>JAGSMR010000079.1:122500-215000 GCA_029286605.1 Sericinus montela | reverse complement strand
TTCATTAACTAGTATGGTCAAGGGTCAATCAAAACAAAATCAAACGTAGACTTCAATAAATGTTTATTAATCCACACCAAAAATATTAATTAAAACATGTGCTTGTCGCGACCCCTGCCGGCCCTTTTCAGGGCTGCAATTCTACACAGCTGCGCACCAATGCCATCAAGGGTTAGGGCGTCAAGGGTCAAGGCGACGCACATCAGTTCGTCCCCGTTGGTGTGAAATGCAGCGCGCAAAGCGGAGCAAGACTTCTCTGGGTTTGCTTTAAATAGGGACTGGCGAAGTTATTCCTTTTGGCTGTTTATGCGCCGCTAGCTTCGTCGTCCAGGGCTGAGCTAGAGGACTTTTGGGAGAATGTAAAAGAAGTTCTAGATTTGGTTAGGGGAAACGAAAGAATTGTTGTATGTGGTGATTTGAATAGATGGGTTGGTACCGCTCGGCCAGGGTACTAGTCGGTGCTTGGAATGTTTGGTGATAAAAGGGTTAACGATGCTGGCAAGCTCATATTGGCTGTATGCAAGGAAAAGGGTCCTCTTCTGACAAACACTATGTTTAGTCACAAGAAAATCCATATGTATACTAGAGAAAGAAGAAATGAGAGAAGTATGATCGATTTGTTCCTGGTGGATGAACGACTGCGAAAACAGGTGATGGATACGCGAGTGTTTAGGGATGCTGTCCTGGGAACGGATCACTATCTAGTGATTATTAGATTTAGGGGTCTGTTCGCGGGCTGGCGCTACCGGACGGCGATACCAGAACCACAGTCGGTCGGAAGAATCCGAAGCTGGAAGCTTCAGGAAGCGAACACTAGGGATAAATATCAAGCAAGGGTAGCCGAAAAGCTGGGCATCACAGATGTCAGAGAGGAATGTGTGGAAGAAATATGGCAGAGCCTTAGAGATGGAATGGTTAGTGCGGAAGACGTGTGTGGAACTGTGAAAAGAGGTAGTAGTAAAAATGGTGATGCATGGTGGAATGACGAAATGAAAAAGCAGTAAATAAGAAGAAGAAAGCATGGCTAGACTACTAAGCCTCTAGGAATGATAAGAATATAGGAGAGAAGATGAAAGAAAAATATAAGCTGCAGAAGGTTCACACGAAAGCATTGATTGAAGAAGTACGTGAAAGGAGTAGAATGGAGGTGGACGAAAGGTTGTCGCGCAACTTTAGGGACAACTCCAAGCGCCAAGAGGTTGGAAGGGCACGGAGTGGCGTCAACCTTAAGAATGAATAAAGTGCTTTCGCGGACCAATGACCTACTTTTAAACAAGTCGGACGTCATGCAACGATGGAGTGAGTTTCACAGATAAATGTATGTGTGCGACGACCTTAGTGAAGTATCCGGGGGTGACGCCGCAATCGGTTTACTAGACCCGGACTTCGATTACGCTGAGGTCATCAGTATGAAAGAGATTGAATGTGTGATTCGAAGTTTGAAATGTGGTAAGGCTGCGGGACTAGATAGAGTTACTGCTGATATGATCAAGTATGGTGGGCCTCGCGCCTGGGACAGCTTTCATCTGCTGTGCAATTTGTGCTGGCGGACGGGGGATGTCCCGGATGATTGGCGATCCGCAGTCATTGTACCTTAATATAAAGGTTCACAGTTTGACTGCGGGTGCTATCAGGCGATCAGCCTGACCAGTTTAGCAAGTAAAGTTTACAAGAAGATTCTGACGCGTAGGATGCGAAAGAAATCGGAAAGATTTTTATGGGAGGCACAATGCGGATTTAGACCTGGAAGAGGATGCACAGATCAAGTGTTTTCTCTCCGAATGATCACGGAAAATCTGGCTGGCTTCTAACTAGAGTATTTTCTGTGACTTTGTGGATCTTGAGAAGGCAATTGATAAGGTTGTACGGAAGAACATGTGGGAACTATTGCCGGGGTATGGTGTGGATGGCCCACTGCTAAGGGCTGTGCAATCGCTCTCTTGTGACTGCAAAGCCTATGTGCGGGTAGGGCATGACCTGTCACCCATGTTTAACGTCCAAACGGGCGTAAAACATGGTTGTGTCATGTCCTCCTGGCTGTTCATATTGTATCTCGACAGCTGATTACAAAAGCTGAAAGATAGTTCTTTGGGTGTTAAATTAGGTGACATAAAAGTAAATTGTCTGCTGTATGCCAATGACACAGTTCTTATTGCACCGTCAGAGGCAGAACTGCATGCATGAGTCACGAGTATGAATGAGAAATGCGAAAATAAAGGTCTCCGTTTGAATGTTAATAAAACTAAGGTTCTGGTATTTGAAAGGGACGAAAAAAGAACGAAGTGTGAAATATGGGTAAATAAGGAATGTCTAGAACAGGTGAATGAGATTGTGTACTTGGGCAGTGCTTTTAGCCGGAATGGAAGATGTGATATAGATGTGGACAGGTGTGTCGCTGCCGGAAACAAGGGACAGTGGTGGACCACGATAGTGGTCTACTTTTAATAATTTAGAAGCTGTCGAAAACATGTAACATATATCATTTAATACGTTTATATGCAAGATTAAAATAATTTATTCGACACGGTTTTCAACCCTTCTTTTATGAGTTACATTATAACTCTTTTTATTGCCATAAAAACCTTAGAAATGTCGTCATGGAAAAATTTATCGTTACGTCTTACTACCTTTTTTATTCGATGTCCGACTGTGCACACATTACGTAGAAGTAATTGTCGTAGCTACGTGAAAATATTAAAAAAAAAAAACTTTTTTCTTATTAAATAAGTAAAATAAATATCTACACGCAATATAGCGGTAGAGAGAGGATTAGACGACCAAGTCCTTTCGACTCGCCTTCCACCGAAGACATTTTTTGGGGCGACATTTTTTTGACGTGACAGGTGTTTCCGTCGCTGTCTTTTTGTCCAAGTCAACGATATAGCTTTTTTGAAAAAAACCATTGGTACGCGTCTAAGGGATCGAACTCGGGTCTCTTAGCTTGAATTCCTATCACCCCAACCACACGGAACACCTGACTATTATTAAATAAATAAAGTAAAATAGATAAATTTCTTCACGCTCTTTCCAATACTGTTGTACTTCGAAGCCTTCATTCACAATTTTAGTCCCATTGATCCATCTTTCACCGTAACATATTATAATTATTTATGTGGGTATATATGTATGTATATGTTGTATGTATATAGTAGTCATAATCAAAATATTATTCATGTGTTTTGTTATTATTGTACTAACTTCTTAATACTCAGTCTAGCACCTAAAACATTTTTTTTCCAACACCTCGGTTGACTGGTAGAGAATGCCAATAAGGCATTAGGTTCGCCCTTTGTTATCCTTATTTTTAAGGTTAAATAAATTAATACACTACAGTTAAATAAAGTTTAAATAAATTAATATAGTATAAAACAATAAAGTTTTAATAAATAAATTAAGTAAAAACTATTTGTGACAACATAAAAGGTGGTGAGTGAGTTTTCGTAAGTCACATTACTTAAGTAATTACTTAACTATCAACGGTGGTGGAATAGGAATATTACACCACCAACGTAGTAAACTTTTCCTTCACGCCACTGATGGGAGAGGTCGCTATGTATTGGTAAGACTGCCAAACTTATGCATCTATGTCACGTTTATGTATTCAATAATTTTGGTGGAAAATAAAATCATATTCATACATACTTACAATCACTGGTTTGGTATGTCATAGCTACACAAAACACCAACCCTTTTTTCTGTGGTCGTAAGTGACGTTCAAGGGAAATATCTCTTGAATACCGTAAAGTTGTACCGAAAAGGTATTAAATTACAAAATAAAAACATAAAAAATACTAAAATATTCACATTGCGGTACACAGAGATTAAATCCCTTTGATTTTAGTGTTTCTTTAAGTGGGTGACGTAAGTGAAAACTCAGGGGAAAAGTCTTGAAAATTAAATTCGTTGATAGATGTACCATAGCGAAAACTATCGCTTCGAAAAGTACCAGAGCGAAGTTCTGAAGACCGGGCACCAGAGATGCAAGTTGTCTCCTTGTCAAGTGTGACATTAATAGTAAATCTTCATTTAAAATTAACAATAACTGTACTATTATTTGATAAGTACTACTGCTAAGTACTAACTTAATAAAAATAAATTACATCGTATACGTAATGATTTCTTGTATTTACTCGAATGCTACACATCTTAAATACCCCTGGGGACTGTCTCCCCTTCACCACGGATGTTGTAAAGCACCCGGAACGTCGGGAAATAAAAATAGTTTGTTAAAAACTAATGTGCCTTGACGTTTTTTTAAGAGCGCAAGTGACCCGAATCTGTTTTCGGGACGGGTGTCACTGTATTTCATTCGGACTAAAATTCAGTTCCATCTAAAAAATCTTACGAGTATGTTGCCACGATAGCCGAGTGGTTGGGTGGTCGGAATATCGAGTCAAGAGACCCGAGTTCGATCCCCAGGTGGCAGGCTCGTACCAATGGGTTTTTCTAAAAAACCTAAGTACGAATTACATCTTTGGCTTGGACATAAAGACGGCGACGGGCTCACCACCTGTCACGTTGTCCCAAAAATATCTTCGGTGGAAGGTGGGTCGAAGGGACTTAATTGTCTAGACTAGACCTCTGTCTACACCTGTATTGGGAATTTCGTGAAGATATTTATTATTTTTATTTTATTTAAAAACTTTTTTTTTTCATTTTATTTATTCATTTTATTAAAACTAATCTAAACGCGATAAAATCCGAAAAACGTTTTATTTAATACATCGTATACGAATAAAAATTTACGAAAGGCGAAATGAGACACCCAAGTTTGATCCATACGAGGTAGGAACGTACCAATGAGTTTTTCAAAACTTATGTAAGATTTAATTCCTTGGCTTGGACACAAAGACGTCTACAGACCTGTCACGTTGTATGAAAATAAGCTCCGAAGAAATGTGGGTCGAAAGGACTAAATTGCTTAGACCTCTGGCAACCTCTGTTTTGGAAACTACGTAAAAATGAATAAACTAACAAAAGAGCAACGTACGCAATGGGATATAAGCATTTTTTTTACTTCCACGTAATAGCAATCTTAGTATAAAAACATTTACATTAACTGAACTTAATCGAGTACCTACAAGTACTTCTTCAATATTTGTTCAAACGGAAAATGATGAAGCTACTCTGAAAAATAATTCTAAAACAGGTAAAACACGTTAAGGAAATATAACTGAGCAATTAGATAGGGTCAACCTCACATACATTGCTCCGTTCACTTTATTTCTTTGTTTTTCTTCTATCTTTGTTCTTATTTGATATTCATGTACGACTATGAGTCGAAGTTATTTTTAAATATTTAAGTTATAGGCGCCGGTCAAGTTGTTTTATATAAGCTTCGGTGAAAAGAGGGTTGTAATGGTCTTTATTGTCTATAGACAGAGTTGTCGACAATTAGAGCTCTTCGAACCAACTTTCACCGACACCTACTTTAGACCTCGAGGCAGATGGTGAACCTATCCTCTTAGTGTCCAAGACACCTGTATAACATACTTATGTAGATATATATTTATATAACTCATGATAGCCGAGTGGTTGCGTGATCAGAATTCGAGTCAAGAGATCCGAGTTCAATCCCTATCATGATAGGTTAAAAACGCTTTGGTACGCAAAGCGTTCTTTTTCTTCAAAAACTCTTTTCCATTTTCTTGTCTGAAGAGAACTGCTTTCAGTTACCTTATCAGGGGTGATATATATTCAAGGTTATTCAAGGTCATTTCAAGGTGTCGTTAAGGTAATAAAACATCGTGTATATTACACGATGTATATGATATCTATATATATATATATATATATATATATATATATATATATATATATATATATATATATATATATATATATATATATATATATATATATATATATATATATATATATATATATATATATATATATATATATATATATCATGTCAAATGGAACGTGCGCACATTTCTCCCCCTTGCCGAAATAAATAAAATGGCTTGTCACACGCGGGCCCTACGTGCACAATCCTTAGCTTCACTTACATTGTTATTACAAGGGAATAGGAACAATGTTTGTATTTTCACTCTGGACTTTTTGCTTGTACCTTGCTGCCTTGGCGTTTTTTTTAAGAGCGCAAGTGACCCGAATCTATTTTCGGGACGGGTGTCACTGTATTTCATTCGGACTAAAATTCTGTTACATCTAGAAAATCTTACGAGTATGTAGTATGTTATCTCATGCTAAGATACGTTATAGTGTGTCGATTTTTGTATTTATTTAAATCAACAAATAGCTTCATAATTATATAAAATAAGATACTTTAAACACTATCAATATTTATAGTATCTTATTTTATATCAAAATAAATGTATCTGTGTAAGTAAACAGGCATTGTTGAAAACTTTTAATTATCTAAAGCTCTATATACCTGTATTGTCAATATGAGAGATAAAAATAAAAATACAAAATAAAACCAAAGACAAAATTATTGCAATATGCATAGAATATTAACATTTAAATTTTATACTTTTACTATTTGATACTATTGATATTTAAATTGTGTAATATTATATTGATGTAACTGTGTTTAAATAGTGTAAAAACCAAATGTAAAGTTTAATCACTATAATACAAATATAAAATAACTGGTGTTTATGACAACGAAAACATACTTAATAATAGTATTCCGAACATATAAAAAATTGTATGCCAATGGTAAAGTATGTTAACATCTTTGGAACTGTCAGCTAAATCTAAGATACTTACGCAAATAAATTTCATTTCATTTCGTTAAAACATTTACAAATAATACTCAAAAAATACGTACTAAATTGTGTATAAGAATCTTAAAGAACGACAAAGTCAAGATAAAGTAATAAAAATCTTTTTACCAAAGAAATTAGTTTCTTTTTTTAAAAGCATTAACTAGAGAGACTATAATTTTCTATTCCGAAAAGGGGTCGTCTACTATCAACGTCATTGTGTGCTATGTGTGTGTATATGGTTCTTCATACATAGATAGGAACGTATATATACATTGCTCCAATGCTAAAGAAAGTAGCTTAAGCACTTGTTATGCAATTAGAAAAACCGAATGTATCACCGACACCCGATATAATACAGAAAAAGTGATTTACTACATTGACAAGTACAAGAATCGAACCCTCAGAGCTGACCTTGAAAACTCGCTCTGAACGCCACTGTAGTACGGAAGACGGAGGCCGTCAATATGTATTCCATGATCTGCTTGCGGAACGCTTTTGCTTACAGTACGCTCGATAGGCGTACTGTTGAAGTCTAGGGGAAGTAAAATATTGACATTACTTTTATGTGCAGCATAAATGAATGAATATCTAACAGGTTTCACTTTGTTATGGATATCATAAAGTAATTGTTAGTATAAATTAAAATTGCCTTTTTACGACCCAATAGACTACGCGATAAGCAGTGCGAGAGCAGCAAGAGCGGTTCTCTATCCGTTACTTTCATCAAAAAAAGTTACCTACAGAAACCAAGATAGGTATATACAAGACCTACATAAGATCCAGATTAACCTACGCGGCGCCTGCGTGGTACGCGTTCACTTCAACACCTCAACGTCGGCTGCTACAGGTCCAACAGAATATAGCACTACGTGTTATAGTGGGAACGGGTCACTATGTACGTAACATAGTCATTGCCAGGGACCTCAAGATCGAGTCACTGGAGAAATTCGTGGTTCGTGTGTCGCGCGGAATGTACGACCGCGATGACAACGGGTCTCACGAATATATACATCCACCGGAGTGACGACCCCTCCCGAGAGATATTCTCTCATTGCCACCTGGCCCGGGGGACCGCGGAAGTGCAATAAGACCCGACGTAAGACGTAAACTACGTAACATGCCTACATTACGCCGCTGAAAGGCGGCACCCAAGACCGGGGAGAACAGCAGCCCCCTGAAAAGACGCCCGAGTCATGAGGCAATGCCTCGATACTCGTAACACATAAGGGGGCTTTTACACGCCCCTGATATGGACGATCCGGATGATGATGAAGTTATGGATGTATATGGTACCAAAAGCTTGGATACTAAGACTGCGACACACTTGCCACGTGTGTCGGAAGAACTTTAACCTATACCTACTTTGGGATTAGAGCAATTTATGTAATGTTTCCCCTATCTATCTATGACAACCATATCTGCATACATGCATGTACTTATGCAATATTAACGGAAACAAATAAAGACAGCTTCTATTTGTGACATAAACATTAAGATACATAATATTCATAAAAAGAACACTACTGCTTTGAAATAAAATGACAACGGGTCCTTTGTGGTGCTTTACAGCATTCTACTCCTACTTTAAAAAAATATATATCTTCACGTCATTACCAATACAGGGGTAGGCAGTGGTTTAGACAATTAGGTCCATTTTTAGAGGTCAAAACAATTAAGACTGAAGATTTTTTGGATAACATGCAGATGGTGAACCCATCGCCGTCTTTATGTCCAAGCCGACCATATTCATCGCACATAAGGCTTTTTTAAAATTCCATTGATAGGAGTCCTGATCAAACTCGAGTATCTTGACTTGAATTCCGATGGACCAATCACTCGGATGTCGTGACTATTGCCCATCGTACTAATGCTTTATTGAATAACTTTCCAAGAATAAAAGTTTAATAGTGTGTTTGCTTTTACTTCTTTTATAAAAGCAGGGAAAATATTCCCGATTTATGATCGAAATCAGATAGAAAGAAAGAAACGCGAAGAGTTGGTTGGACCCGGGACCCCGAGATGGCGACACCTTGAAACCCGGTGTTTGCGCCACTCATCCACGGAGGTCGTCTAATAAAACTAGGAAACATAAAGCAAACTTGTAAAATATTTTGTAGGCTGTATCTTTCTTTATTGTTTAATATTCGCGGATGTTCTCAATATAGCCAGATGTCTAGAAAAAATTTGACCTCTCGACTCACATTTCACCGGAGCTTACTTTGGGACTGCACGAGACGGGTGGTGAGCCTTTCGCCGTATTTACCTACGTCCAAGCCAACGTCATAAATCTTAAATTAATTTTGAATCAACCCATTGGCATGCCCACCATCTGGGGATCGTACTCAAGTCTGTTGTCTCGAATTCCGATACCACTCGGCTGTCATAGGTTCTGAAACTTTGAAAAAATAAATAATAATTTGCATTAACAATGGGAACACATTCGGCTAATTTACGTAATAAATAATAAATAAATATCTTCACGTCATTCCTAATACAGGGGTAGACAGAGGTCGTATTCCTAAATAATTTGTACAAAGTAAAGTAAAAGAGCAGCCTGCAAAAACTCACAGCTGGGCAACGTTTTCTTTCTTCTCTCAAATATTTGAGAGAGATTACAGCAGAAGAAAGTTGGCCACACTGCTCCAATCCGTGTTGCCGGACTTCATACGTCCGTGCAATAATACTTTTTGTTACTATTTCCCAGACGAACAGGTTTCCTCACGATGTTTTCGTTAATCGCCAAGATTCATCATTCATCATTTTTAAATAGCTTTTAATACTTTTAGAGGTTCCAGCCCATAGACCAAACAAGTCAGTCAATCCTACCTAAAGCAAGCTCCCTGACTACTAGGCTACTACGTCTCTTATAATTATATAATTTCTGACATATTTTGCCATCGCACTTTAGTGGCATATGAAAAAAATAGAGATTACAAAAAATTCACTGATGCAGACTGTTCACGGTGGCTCAGAGATAAGATTGTCGCCACGGTACAGCCGCCGCGGATTCGTATACCGCCTATCATAACGAAGCTCAGGAGGGATTTCAAGCTTATTCAGACAGATGCGCGAATTTCTAAAATGGGGTCGTTTTTTCATTCATATTTTTAATAAAACAATTTGTCTTACTCAAATATAAACATAAGGAAAAAATATTAAAGCGGGATTAATGAAGGCATTTGGAACGAAAAATTGCGAAGCTAATATTTTTTTTTATCTACCAGCAGTTTATCTAACGAATGAAAGTATTATCTTTACCGAAAATTTGTGTAATAAAATACGAAGAATCTTTTTATTATTTCTTGAATTAAATAAAAAACAAAATAGAACAACATTCTTGTTTTTTTAATTTGTTCCCAACCGCATTCAAAAATGGGTTATTTTCTTTTTGAATGCGTTTATGACAATAGCGTGCAGAGGGGCGGGGCGAAGAGGAAGCGGGTGCAGGGCGGAAGTGAAACAGAATAAATTAGTGACCACAAATACTTGCTAACAGACATATAGCTCGAAAATGTAACAGTACAGTGTTATAATTATATTATTAATTATAGTGTTATAGTGTGTAAAAAAAACTTGACGTCTGTCAAAGTGTCAAGAGCTAAGTATATTTAAATAAATTTATTTAAATAATTTTTACTATTTTTAGATTTTAAAATTATCGTTAAATGCTGATGAAATTTAAATAAATGTGATATTAAAAGGTTTTTACGATTTCTGATGCATTTTTGTCAATCGTGGTAATATTGTATTTCGGAGCTTGTCAACTGTCAAGGAATATTTCTTAAATATTTGGAAAAACCTGGGAAGTATTTTAATATTTATGAAGTAATCTATAATTATGTCTGTATTTCAAATATTACTTTTGCTTTTAGTGTGCTGTACGGCATGCCTACATCTGATCAAAGGTCTACACTCTGTGGTCCGTCCTAACTGATTGGAAGCGACGCAGCAGACCTTAGCAACTTTAAGTCTATTTAAGATATAATAATTTGTTTATGAATATCGCTCCTACCAACTCTCAACCGGAATTCCTAAATGTCCTCAATGCCGAAATTGTTCGTACGGTAGGCTTTTTAAAGGTAAAATAGGTTTAAATAAACATATTAGACGTTGTCTTCCACAATCAATTTCGGTTCCCTCTCATGGCACAATCAGAGATATTAATCAAAACCAATTTTAAAAATTTTTCGGACCAAATTCATTATTACCACCGTAATGTACCAATACTTAGGAGGATTCCTAGAGGTGCGAGGTGCAGCTAGCTAAAGCTTTATCAAATGCATTCAAAATTGATTTACTTTTAACACTGTAACTAGTTGGCAAAAATTATTTTACGGGTTAGGCCTCCACGGACTTTCATGCCAAAAAAGTGCCGGCAGACTATCTCGTCACGGTTCCTTGAATGAAATCATCCGAAGGGCTCTTGTTTCCACAAATATTTCATCGGTTTTAGAGCCTCGTGGAATATTTAGGGAGGATGGTAAGAGACAGGACGGCTTGACTTTAGTCCCTTGGAAAAGAGGCAAAGCTCTTGTGTGGGATGCAACTTGCGTCGATACATTAGCGGCCTCTCATATCAAGGGTTCTTCGATAAGGGCCGGGGCGGCATCAGAGGCAGCTGAATCGGGTAAATGGCGGAAATGTGAGTCTTTGAAAGGGGACTACATATTTGTTCCATTTGCCGTAGAGACAATCGGTCCGTGGGGTCCCCGCGCGATGCAGTTTCTAAAGGAATTGTATCCGCGACTTATCGTTTCCGCTGATGACAAGAGGGCTGGTTCTTTTCAAGCTCAACGGTTAAGTCTAGCCATTCAACGTGAAAATGCAGCCAGCGTTCTTGGTACCATGCCACGAGGAGTGGGGCTCTACGATTATAATAGCTTTTAGTTAATAAGAATTGTAAATATTAACATATTTTTTTCTGTAAATAAAGTATTACAATATAAAAAAAGTATAGTGTTATATGCGAGTGATATCTTTTTGATTTAGAATTGTTGGTGTTTCATAATTCTCAGTAATCAATTGCGTGTTATATATTCGAACGTCAGAAAAACTTCTATACGAAAAGGTGGTAGTTTTAATCTTATATAAATAAATCTTATATCAAGAAGTCACGATAACCGTGTGGTTGGGTGGTCGGAATTTCTAGTCGAGAGACCCGAGTTCGATCCCCAGGTGGCAGGCACGTACCAATGGGTTTTTCAAAAAAACTTATGTACGAATATCGTTGGCTTGGACATAAAGGCGGCGATCGGCTCACCACCTGTCACGTTGTCCCGAAAATATCTTCGGTGGAAGGTGGGTCGAAGAGACTTAATCGTCTAGACTAGACCTCTGTCTACCCCTGTATTGGGAATTGCGTGAAGATTTCTATATATTTATATCAATAAATAAATGATTTGATTTGATGTGAACGTGTCGAATTGATAATCTCTCCTTTTTTAAGTCAGCTAAAGTCTATGGCAATGAATTAATTATTAACATGACTGTCATATTTGACGGTTAAATTTAGCAATTTACTCGATTCTCCATTATAAACTTATGTATTAAAACGACTAGTGCTTTAAGTATACTTTAATTTAAATTGTAGTACATTAAATATGTTTCTTTATGTATATCTTAGCAAATTTTCTCAATACTATGTACACAGGATACAAAGGTCTAAACAATTAACTTAGGCCAACGTGAAAGGTGATCAGTCCATCGCCGTCGTAGTATCCGAGAGCGTGTTTGCCCCTAACGGTACTTGAAACCCCAATCATTAGCTTTATACGCAAAGTCTGACTAGGCTATTGGGTCGAAAAAAAGTTGAATATTACACTAAATATTTATTACCCATTAATTACAATAGCCATATTAAAGTTAAGTTAGAAATTGGATTTATGCCGTACATACATCCATCGTCAATATTTTACTTCCCCTAGACTCAACAGTACGCCTGTCGAGCGTTCTGTAAGCAAAGATCGTTCCGCAAACAGATCATGGAATATTTATTGACTACTTTCATTGTAGAGTGGTGTTCAGACTACTTTTCGCCAGCTTTCGGGTTCGATTCCCTCTAAAGTTAATCTATAATATCTTATTACTTTGAACGAGAAAGACTTAAATGTTTATAAATTTATTTACTCTGCGATATGTAAACTAATGGCCAAACGCTTAAACCGTTAGCAATTGTACTGGATAATCTTCGATTTAAACTCCTTTTTAAAGCTAACTAAAGTTGCAAATCAAAGAGCTTGGATTATGTCTCTGTCCACACTCTTGAGTATGATACAAACTGTGAAGTCGATTCAAGGCTCGTTTGAAGTATACCTGTACTTAAATGCTCGGGAACCGCTCAGCTGGTATAATCTCACGATCTTGAGAGTGACGGCTGTTCGGATTGCTTTCGAAAATTTGGAGGATTGCCATACTCTTACCTTTAGCAAAAAACAGAATTATTTACGCAATTTCTTCACATTTAAATGTATTACTACACTTTTTTTACCGATTATATCGTGCGTTTTTTAACTTAAATTCCAGTTTTACAAGTAAAGCATTCGATACGTCCGGATGTTTCGAGGAACAAAATGAAATGCTATTTGTACTATTTAAATGAAATGAACATTTTTAAATGTGTGTACATTATAATTGGGTATTCAGCTTAATAATTAAACCTAATTTTATAAATTATATACCATACATACTATCGGGACAATGTTACATTGCTTTCATATGGAAAAAGAATATACACTTATTTCTCATAGCGCTAAATAGTAAAGAAACATTTGTTTATACCACAAACCCCAGACCCAAATATAGAAAAGTTTTCAAAAATGTTTTCAACGTTATACCTCTGAGAATCGAACACGAAACCTCAGCTTGCAATAACAAAACTAGTGTATACGTCATTCATTATAGTGTCACGATAGCCGAGTTGTTGGGTGGTCGGAATTTCGAGTCGAGAGACCTGAGTTCGATCCCCAGGTGGCAGTACCAATGAGTTTTCAAAAAAAAACTTATGAACTAATTTCATCGTTGGCTTGGACATAAAGACGGCGACGGACTCACCTCCAGTCACGTTGTCCCGAAAATATCTTCGGTGGAAGCTGGCTCGAAGGTACTTAATTGTCTAGACTAAACCTCTGTCTACCCCTGTATTGGGAATTGCTTGTAGATATTTTTTTTGTATTCCGGATGACGTGACAAATATATATATATATATATATATATATATATATATATATATATATATATGTATATATATATATATATATATATATATATATATATATATATATATATATATATATATATATATATATATATATACAAGCTTTTTACTCCAAAGCTTATAGAAACTATATCACAGGTGGTTGGCATATTAATAGCGTTTGGATCTTTCAGTGCTCTGGTCTCCTCCGGGGGAATGGCTTACGCAAGGGAAACTTTTAATGAGGTCAGACTAACAAACTAAGGTAAGCGTTGACTTAGACTACATCCAGATGCATCAGTAATAAGGTCGTTTCGAACTACTATATATATGAACACGTATAATTATCTACTTCCTTCAACTAACTGAACTAACAATAGACAATCTCTATGGACGAGTTGCGAATGCCAGGGCTTAAATTCCCGGACGGGTCCATAAGAAAATTAGTGTTTATACAATGTCCCGGTTATGGGTGTTTGTGGTGCCTTCATTATTTCTGATTCTATAAAACAAGTGCTTACTTCGGGATCAAAGCAATGTATGTGATTTTGTCCTCTTCGGTGTATACTACTATTGTTATTATTATTTAATTATTGTAGTATTTTATTTGTGTCTATATTATTATTGTGTCTTACTAACATAATGTCACGTCACGATAGCCGAGTGGTTAGTTGATCGGACTTCGAGTCATGAGACTCGAGTTCATTCCCCAGGTGGCCGTACCACTGGGTTTTATCAAAAACTTATCTATGATTATATTCCAAGGCAATGTCTTGGAAATAAAGACGACGACGGGCCCACCACCTGTCACGTTGTCCCGAAAAATACATACATTATATACTTAATACAAACATAAATTATAAACATAGATAAAAACAACATCATATGCATTGATCTGTTCTCAAAGTAGAGATTAGATGGTGGATGATCAAAATAATAAATAAATAAATATCTTCACACAATTCCCTATACAGGGGTAGACAGAGGTCTAGTCTAGACAAATAAGTCCTTTTAATTCACCTTCCACCGAAGATATTTTCGGGACAGCGTGACAAGCGGGGAGCCCGTCGCAGTCTTTATGTCCAAGCCAACGATATAATTCGTACATATGTTTTTTTGGAAATTTCATTGGTACGAGCCTGCTACCTGGGGATTGAACTCGAGTCTCTCGGGGGTCTTGGTGGATGATCAGAAGTATGGAATCAGAAACAGTGGAGATACCACAAATACCTAGATCCGAGAAAATGTAAAAAACTATTTCTACAATGACCCGACCGGGAATCGAACAAGGGACCTCTGTGATGTCGACATAATGAAAACCGGATCGTACACCACTCGTCCACGGAGGTCGTCAAAATGTCTTCGGTTGAAGGTGGGTCGATGGGACTTAATTGTCTAGACTAGACCTATGTTTACCCCTGTATTGGGAATGGCGTGAAGATATCTTTTTACTAATATATTGTTTGCATCGTTCACTTCGTTAAAAAGTTGGTCGCAAATTCAGCTCCAGAGATATATGGTGATGAAATATAATATTTCAAATAATTTAGCCTCACTTAAAATGTACGCAATGATAATACCACTGTATTCGTGTATTGCGTTGAGAATTTTCAACGAAACCGGTTCATATGTGAAAGTTCAGTGGACGAAATGGTCGTAGTATTCGAGCCAGAGATCCCGAGACCGATCACCAGGTGGTAATATGTTTTTTCAAAATTTATGTACGTTTTTCATATCGTTGGCTTGGACATAAAGACCGTGACAAGCGTTGGCCCAAGGAATGTGTTAGGAGAAATATGGGTCGGAAGGACTTAATTGTTTAGACCCCTGTTTACCTCAGTATTAGGATTGGCATGAAGACTTTTTGTTACATTTTTATTAGTGTTTTAATAGAAGCATCAGACATTTAAGTAATCTTTTATGACGTTACTCTCACAAATTAGCATTTCGCATCATGTCAAAATAAAGTGACTTGTAAGTTACGCCTCAGGAACTTAATTATACTAAAGTAATGTTGCGTGAAAATCACCATCGTTATGGCTTTACATTGTCATAGCTTCTTCCGTGCTATAAAATAATAAAAAAGAACTTGAGAGAGGTGTTTGTTTATTGGATTATTTATTTATCTTCATGCAATTTGCTATACAGGGGTAGGCAGAAGCCTAGATACAGAGGTTCAATGAAAAATTATGGATATCGGACTCTAAAAAAATTATCAGTCCTCCTTCGAGTTTATCTTCGATAAAAACTTAAAAGTATTAAAGTAGCTTGTAAAAACTTACTGCTACGAGGAGGATTTTTCTCAAACGCGTGTTAGAAGACTTCATTGTTTTTTTATTATAATGATTTATTAGATACTCAGGTTTCCTCGATACGCTACCTCCTCCTTCCTTCCTCACGATATTTTTGTGCTCGTATTAAATTCAGCAATTAAAATTGCTTTTGTGATATTTTGTGTCGGCCGAGGATCGATCTTTGATTCACTCTTCGTAATCGACCGCTGTGAAAATTATGCTGCAAAAAAATATCATCACGCAATTCCCAATACAAGGGTAGACTGAGGTCTAGACAATTGTGTCCCTTCGACCCACCTTCCACGTAAGACATTTTGACAACCTCCGTGGACGTGTGGCGTACGCACCAGTTTACATTATGACGCCATCTCAGAGATACCGGGTTCGATTCCCGGTAGTGTCAATGTAGAAACACTTTTTCTGCATTTTCTCGGGTCTAGGTATTTGTGGTACCTCCACTATTACTGATTCTCTCCTTTTTAAGTCAGCTAAAGTCTATGGAAATGAATAAATTACAAAGCAAAAACATTCAAAAGAAACAACGAAGGTGCCACAAACTTCCAGATTCGAGACAATGCCGAAAAACTGATTTTTCTATATTGCTCCTTCCGCAATCGTGACCTCAAAGCTCTAAAATAAATATTGATTTAATATTAAAATTTATTATTTTATATTATAAATATTAATTTGTTTATTTTACTTTAAATAATAATACTTTTCATGAATTTTTCTTTAACAAACTTATTGAACATGAAACTCAATGAAGAAGCACTTTTGCGCAGAGCGAATCATTCTGATTTTTTTGTTATACTACACTGACATCGAACGATTTTGCTTGGAGGTTTAAGAACGCCAAGATAAGGGTTATATATAGCTGTTAACATCCGCTGCGTCATAAAACTGTCTGATCGCGTCTTTTCAGTGAAACATTACTGTCATATTTTACAGCTAAATTTAGCAATTTACTCGATGCTCCATTATAAACTTATGTATTAAAACGATTAGTGCTTTAAGTATACTTTAATTAAAATCGTAAAACATTAAAAATGTTTCTTTATGTATATCTTCACAAATTTTCTCAATACTATATACACAGGATACAAAGGTCTAAACTATTAACTTGGGACAACGTGAAAGGTGATCAGCCAATCGCCGTCGTAGTATCCGTGAGCGTGTTTGCCCCTAACGGTACTTGAAACCCCAACCATTAGCTTTATACACAAAAAAGTTGAATATTACACTAAATTATATAAATATAATAAATATTTATATATACAATAAATATTTATTATCCATTAATTACAAGAGCCATATTGAAGTTAAGTTAGATATTGAATTTATGCCGTACATACATCCATCGTCAATATTTATTTCCCCTAGACTCAATAGTACGCCTGTCAAGCGTTCTGTACGCAAAGATCGTTCCTCAAACAGATCATAGAATAGATATTGACTGCTTCCATTGTGGAGTAGTGTTCAGACTACTTTTCGCCAGCTTTCGAGTTCGATTCCCTCTGAAGTTAATCTATAATATCTTGTTACTTTGAACAAAATAGACTTGAATTTTTATAAATTTATTTACCATGCCATATGTAAACTAATGCCCAAACGTGATTTAAATAGACCCCTAGCTTAAACCGTTACCAATTGTACTGGATCATCTTCGATTTAAACTCCTTTTGTAAATCTACCGAAAGTGATAAATCAGGGGCTGGGATTATGTCTCTGTCCACACTCTTGAGTATCATACAAACCGTGAAGTCTATTCAAGTCTTGTTTAAAATATACTCGTACTTAAATGCGCAGGGGTCGCTCAGTTGGTATAATCTCACAATCTTGAGAATGACTGCTGTTCGGATTGCTTTCGAAAATTTGGAGGAATACCATTCTCCTGTTTCTAGGAAAAATAGAATTATCTACGCAATTATTTCACATTTAAATGTATTGCTACACATTATTCACCGATTATATGATGTTTATTTTTAACTTAAATTCCAGTTTTACGTGTAAAGCATTCCATGCGTCAGCAAGTTTCGAGGAACAAAATGAAACGCTATAAAATTCGAAAATATTTGTAATATTTAAATGAAATGGACCATTTTATGTACATTATAAGTGAAGTCACGATAGCCGAGTGCTTGGGTGGTCTGAATTTCGAGAGATCCGAGTTCGATCTCCAGGTGGCAGGCTCGTACCAATGAGTTTTTCAAAATAGTTATGTACGAATTAAATCGTTGGCTTGGACATAAAGACAGCATCGAGCTCACCACATGTCACGTTGTCCCGAAAATATCTTCGGTGGAAGGTGGGTCGAAGGGACTTATTTGTCTAGACTAGACCTCTGAAGTAGACTTTGTATTGGGAAATGCATGTAGATACTTATTGGTTCTGCCACTTGGGTCTCTCGACTCGAAATTCCGACCACCTAACAACTCGGCTATCTTGACTTATAATGTACATTATAATTGGGTATTTAGCTCAATAATTAAACTTTTATTATAAATTATATACAATATGTGTATAATATGTAGCTATTAGTTTTATTTGCTTATGTGATGTAGTACGCTTTAGTAGATTAGATCATAGATATTATTTTATATAGTAACATTTCTTGTCGCTAGATGGCGTAGTTACATAATTACAACGCACTATGGTTTGATCTCTGTTGAATCTATTAGGAGCGTAATGTTAATTTTAACAATGGTATTTAAATATACACACACTGCCACAATTACTTTTGGAGTTTCATTATTCAGTGAACACAATATGTGTCGTGAAGATTTTTGCCAGTACGGAGCTGAACATGGTCCTTCGAGCCGGATATTAAGGCCAGGACTGTCGACAGTATCTAAGGGGCACTGACGTGGCGACGGGTTGTCGTCAATAGTGCTCGGAAGGCGGCTTGTAATAAATGCCCCACATCCACTCTTCTATTAGTTTGAAGATAAGACTGATTTTTACGGAGTTAAATAATCAGTCGGTTGGAGTATTTATAACTGTTACGGCAAACTTGGAAGAGCTGAGGAAGGCAATATCGGACGTCATGTACAACGGAGTTTGGAGAGAGAGGAGAATTGTGTCCCATTGTATATTGAAGCAAGAA
Organism: Sericinus montela; assembly: GCA_029286605.1. NCBI lineage: Eukaryota > Metazoa > Arthropoda > Insecta > Lepidoptera > Papilionidae > Sericinus > Sericinus montela. The sequence continues at coordinate 195,677 of JAGSMR010000079.1, read as the reverse complement.
GAATGACGTCATCGCTGTAGTGACGTACAAACATATTCGGAGTAGTAGTGAATTGAAAGGTGGTATTGTGTCGAACCGTGTGTACTGTTGATTTGTTTACAAGTTGTTGCTTTCAATAAAGTAAAATTGAGAAGATTTAAAGAAGCCAATTTGAACTTTATTACTAGTAGAAATTTAACTTAGTGTAATTAATGCATGCTATAAGACTTAGAAAAATTTTGTTACGTTGTAGTTTAGACTTAGAATAATTTTAAGAATTTTGTTTAGACGGGGAATCTATGCCCGATTTTTATTCGAGTACACTAAATTTAAAAGACTTGCAAAATTTTTGCCAATTTTTATTTAGAAAACTGTGATAGTTTTATTACACTGATTAATTCATTTCGTATTGTTATTGAGCTTGCATAATCAAAATGACATCAGACGGGTCTATTGGTAGTTCTAAGTCAAAACTTGACGTTTATGTAAGACGCAAATCTCCTAAAGATAGAATAACTGTATCATACTGTGAAACTAGGTTAGAAAATTTAGAAAAAATTTGGTCATCCTTTTCGTCTGTACACAATCAAATTATAAGCGATGTAGATAAAGCCGATTTATTAAAGTCAAGTGTACGAATTTACTGAAGAATTATATTATGATTATAAAACTGAGTTAAAAGAATCTATGGAAAGTATTAAGTTAAAAAATGTAGACAAAAGTTTTGTTTTAGGAGAAAAAAATATTCAGAATAAAATTAACAGCGTAATATTATCTAAAATTTCTACACCGATGTTTAGTGGCAATTATTCTGAATGGCCTAGCTTCCGTGACCTTTTCGTATCACTAATACATAAAAATGTTCAGTTAGATGACGTGCAAAATTTGCATTATCTTAAGAGTTACTTAAATATGGAAGCTGAACAACTGTTGCGTCACATACCCATAACTTCTGGTAATTATAGCGTCTGTTGGGAGTTGTTAGGGAGTCGCTATGATAATAAAAAATATTTGTGTAATCAGATTTTAGATAAAATTATGGGGCAAAGAACGTTAACAGTTGAATTGGCTATTGCAATTAAGGGGCTTTTAGATAATATGAATGAATGCTTAAAAGCTCTAGTAAACATTGGTGTTCAAATTTCAACATGGAATATAATAGTCATATACATAATGAGTCACAAGTTAGATGGCATTACTAGAAAGGAATGGGAGGCTATGGACGCGGAATCGGGGGAATTGTCTACTTTGGACGAATTGAGGGACTTCTTAAATTACAAATTTAGGTCATTGGAATTTTTGGATAAGTCTAGAACTAAGGTTACAACTGTCAAAACTGTTTCGCATGTAGTTAGTGAGAATAGTAAAAGTACAAGCAACATCAATAATAAATCTACAACTTGTAATTTCTGTAATGGTAATCATAGGCTTTTGAAATGCAAGGCTTTTTAAAATGAATCGTATGAGACACAGCATAATTTTGTCCAAACAAAGGGGTTATGTTTTAATTGTTTAGGGACGAACCACTCCGTTTACGCTTGTCGACAGTCAATCAGATGTGTAAAAGAAAGCGTAATGTGTTGTTACATCCAGATGGCAACACTTCAGCTGAAACTGCGGGAATAGTTGCGAAGAATATTATTTTTACCAATTTCATTATCACCCCCGATAATAATGAACCTGGTGAGGTAGTTACTTGCTTTTTGTCTGTTCGTAGTCAAGTATTGTTAGCCACTGCACTGGTAAACATAGAGGCGAAAACGGGTTCTGGAGTTACATTTAGGTGTTTGCTGGATCGAGGGTCACAAGCCTCTTTTATTACGGAGTCACCAGTACAGAGACTTGGACTGAAAAAGATTCCAACTAAAATATCAGTCTCAGGAGTCGGTGGTGAAGATGGATTAATGCTGAATTCACATTTAGTAGTTATCATCAAAATGCGATCAGTTAATGAGCCCACATTTGTAATAGAAGTAAAAGTTCATGTATTAAGTAACTTAACAACTTTACTTCCATCTAAGAAGGTAGTTTTTCAAATGTGGCCTAAGCAAAGAGAAGTTAAATTGGCTGATCCTCGTTTTGATATACCCAATAAAATAGATCTGTTATTGGGAGCTGAAGTTTATGGTCAGATTCTATTGGAAGGTGTGCTTAGAGGTCTTCCAGGGACTCCAATCGCGCAAAAAACAAGACTTGGGTGGATATTATCTGGTCTTACGAAATTAAGATCAGTAGGCGATATTAAAAATGACCCAAATAGATCAATGGTAGTGCACACCGCTTTAGTGCAAGAAGATGATACCTTGAAGAAGTTCTGGGAACTGGAAGCCGAAATTTCTACTGTTCATAGTAAGAAAATGCTCACCGAAGAGGAGGAGATGTGTGAACATATATTTCAGAAGACCACAGTTCGTGATCAGGATTGACGGTATGTGGTTAACCTACCGCGTACTAATGTTCCAGCCTGCAAGTACGGTGACCATAAGAAGATTGCTTCGAAATGCTTGTTTCGTTTAGAGCAGAGGCTTCATCGAAATCCAGAATTGATGAAGCAATATTCCGAGGTAATGAGTGAGTACTTAGACCTTAAGCATATGGAGATTGTTGCAACTAGCCAACATGATAATACTGGTGCAGTATATTTACCCCATCATGCAGTAGTACGAAATGACAAAATCACAACTAAAGTCCGGGTTGTTTATAATGCATCTCAGAAAGGTACAATTGGAGTTTCCCTTAATGATGACCTGTTAATTGGTCCAAAACTGCAGCCAGATCTTCGTCATATCGTCATGCGTTGGCGTATGTACCCAGTATGCCTATTTGCCGATATTGTTAAAATGTATAGGCAAGTGAAGGTAGCCGCTGAACATACAGATTTTCAGAGGATTCTGTGGCGTTACAAGGCTGGACAAATACAACATTATAAAATGCTCCGAGTTACATTTGGGACAGCATCGGCACCATATTTTGCTGTAAGAGTACTCCAGCAACTAGCGCAGGACGAAGGTGAAAGTTACCCACAGGCTTCCGATAGAGTTTTGTGTGACTTCTATATGGATGACTTGTTGACAGGTTGTGAGACTGGCGAGGAAGCCCTAAAAGTATATAAACAAATGAATTAATTGCTAAAAAAAGGAGGATTCGTATTACAAAAATGGGTGAGTAATAACAAGGAAATATTAGATAAGATAGGAAGAGTTAGTGAAGATGGAGAAAAGGGAGTGGAAATAACGGTAGATATAGAGTCACAGAAGATAAATAAAGTCTTAGGCTTAAATTGGAAAAACTTTTCGGATAGTTTTGAATACTCTGTACAGCTTCCGGAGATGGAAGTTCCTGTGACTAAGCGAAAGGCTATATCGAATATCTCATGGTTATTTGACCCGTTAGGCTGGATAACTCCGGTTATAATCACCGCGAAGATATTTATACAGAAATTGTGGCTTTCTGGTATTGAGTGGGATCAGGAATTGCCATTTTACTTACTGAACGAGTGGACATCCTATAGAAGCGAACTCCCTAAGCTTACAGGTCATTGCGTTCCTAGATGGATCCAGAAACGTAATGATCGTAATTTGGAGCTCCATGGGTTTTGTGATGCTTCTAATGATTCTTACGGTGCTGTCGTTTATGCACTCATTGTAGATCATAAAGGTGATGTATATGTTCACTTGGTTGCCGCTAAAACTAAGGTGTCTCCAATAAAACAGGTGTCTATACCTCGATTGGAGCTGTGTGGAGCCCTACTTCTCGCCAAGTTACTTGCTGAGGTATCGGATGTTATGAAAGTACCTAATGATCACGTACATGCTTGGACTGATTCTTCCATTGTCCTTGCATGGCTGAGTCACCATCCAAGCAAATGGAAGACTTTCATAGCAAACCGTGTAGCAGAAGTAATCGCATTATTTGGTAGAAAACATTGGTCTCATGTCAGATCAGGAGACAACCCTGCCGATCTTGCCTCCAGAGGTATGAAGCCGAATGAGTTAATAACAAGTTCTCTCTGGAAACATGGACCAATTTGGTTACATCTAGACCCCATAAATTACAGTTCACTGGTAAAGAGTCTCGAAACTTATGATACGAAGTTGGAAGAAAAACTTAAAAGGGTATGTTATGTTATGACGTTACCGGAGAGAAACATAATATTTACAAAATTCTCATCCTTACGAAAACAAGTTCGTGTAGTTGCATGGTGTAAGAGATTTTACAAGCGGTTGTATTTTAAGCCGAAACCTGACTTTCCACCGAGGCTAACATGTGACGAATTACAGGAAGCCTTAAAGCTATGTATTATCCACTGTCAAAATGAATTGTTTTCTGATGAGATAGCGAGTCTAAAAAGAGGAAAAACAATATCCAAGAGAAGTAAACTGATATCTTTTACCCCTTTCATTGACTGCGATGGTATTGTTAAAGTTGGAGGACGTTTACAAAATTCCAAAATAAGCGAAGCCCAAAGGCATCCAATCTTAATTCCGCATTCATCTCACTTAGCCAAACTTATTGTGTACGACGCCCACATTAAGACCCTACATGGAGGTCATCAAATTATGATAAATTATGTACGTGAAAAGTACTGGATAGTTGACATCAAAGGACTTGTTAAATCTTGTGTCAAAAAATGTGTAGTTTGCATAAGACATACTGCGCGTTCGAGGCACACAATTATGGGACAGTTACCAGCCGCCAGAGTAACTCCTAGTCGACCTTTCAGCAACAGTGGTGTTGACTATGCTGGTGCCATTGCTGTTAGAACAACAAAGGGAAGAGGACACCGATCGATAAAAGGCTATTTGTATCTATTTATTTGTATGGCTACAAAGGCTATCCACCTTGACATGACGTCGGATGGCTTTTTAGCAGTCTTCAAGCGCTTTGTTGCAAGACGTGGCCATTGTTCAAACCTTTGGAGTGACAATGGCACTAATTTTGTTGGCGCAGAACGAGAGCTTAAGTCTCTGCTCGCTGACGAAAAGTCAAGCGTTGCTGCAGATATATGTGAGTGGCTTGCCGCCAATTGTACTACATTCCACCGCATTCCACCCTATAGTCCAAATTTTGGAGAACTATGGGAAGCTGGTATTAAGGCAACTAAACATCATCTCAAGCGTGTGATAGGAGCATCTATTCTGACTTTTGAAGAGCTTACAACCGTTTTGTATCAAATTGAGGCTTGCCTTAATTCTCGACCGATAACTCGAGTTAGTGACAATGACTCCACGGATCCTCACCCGTTGACACCAGGACATTTTTTGGTTGGAGAGCCTCTTTTACTGTTACCGGATGCAACTTATAAAAATTCTAATATGAATTACCTTAAAAGATGGCAACTTACACAACTAATAAATAAATAAATATCTTCACACAGTTTCCAATACAGGGGTAGACAGAGGTCTAGTCTAGACAATTAAGTCCCTTTGACCCACCTTCCACCGAAGATATTTTCGGGACAATGTGACAGGTGGTGAGCCCGTCGTCGCCTTTTATGTCCAAGCCAACGATATTAATTCGTACATAAGTTTTTACAAAAACCCATTGGTACGGCCACTTGAGGATCGAACTCGGGTCTCTTGACTCGAAATTTCAACCACCCAACCACTCGGCTATCGTGACTTTACACAACTAATGGTACAACAATTTTGGCGCAGGTTGTTTCGAGAATACTTGACTAATTTCTTGCATCGTTATCGGTGGCAGAAACTCGTACCTAAGCCAGTGGAGGGGGATTTGGTGATAGTTATGGAAGACGATCTTCCACCAGCAAGATGGTTGTTCGGAATTATTGTTCAAAAGCACCCCGGTTTGGACCAAATTACCCGTGTACTACACGGGTAATTTGGTCCAAACCGGGGTGCTTTTAGTATACGTTGTAAGGGAAATGTTATAAAGAGACCTGTTTCTAAAATTTGTATTTTGCCTATACAAAATGTTTAATGGTGATGTGTGACACATCTCATGTTTAAAATTAAGACCCAAATTGTTGCTAGATTTAAGAGTTTTAACTGTTTGTTATATATTGTTATGTTTTTGTTATGTTATATAACAGCTCATCGAACAGTATGTAGAATATCGTTAGAATTGGTGAGTATGTCGCCGTCTTAGTATCCAAGCTTTTGGTACCATATACATCCATAACTTGAGTACAAACATTCATATTCATAACGGAAATGTTTGACTCTAGAGAGATTCATACCCGCCACCCATAGCTTCAAAAAACTGTAACTAACAACTATAAGCTATGAGGTTGCAAAAGACAATTTTAATTTAAACTAACAATTACTTTACAATATCCATAACAAAGTGAAGCCTGTTAGATATTCATTCTATGCCGTACATAAAAGAAATGTTAATATTTTAATGCCCTAGATTTCAACAGTACGCCTATCGAGCGTTCTGTAAGCAAAAACGTCCCGCAAACAGATCATAGAATAGATATTGATGGCCTCCGTCCTTCGTACTAGAGTGGCGTTCAGAGTGAGTTTTCAAGGACAGCTCTGCGGATTCGATTATCGGATGCGCAGTGTAGAAAACCACTTTTTACATGCTTTATTCTAAATTATACCGGGTGTCTGTGATACATTCTGTGTTTCTAATTACTTAAGCTACTTTCTTTAGCATTGGAGCAATGTATGTGTACTTCCCCAATTATGTATGACGAACAATATATACACACATAGTACACACAATGAAGTTGTAAATAGACGACCCCTTTTCGGAATAGAAAACTATAGTCTCTCTAATTAATCCTTTAAAAAAAAGAAACTAATTTCTATGCTAAATAGATTTTTATTATTTAATCTTGACTTTGTCGTTCTTTAAGATTCTTATACACATCTTAGTACGTAGTTTTTGAGTATTATTTTACTATTTGTAAATGTTTTAATGAAATGACATGAAATTTATTTACGTAAGTATCGTAGATTTAGCGACAGTACCGAAGATGTTAACATACTTTACCATTGGCATGCAATTTTTTTATATGTTCGGAATAATATCATTAAGTATGTTTTTGTTGTCATAGACACCAATTATTTTATATTTGTATTATAGAGAGTGATGGTAAGTGATTACCGCCGCCCATGAACACCCGCAATACCAGAGGCATATCAGATGCGTTGCCTCCTAAGAGTGCCCCCAGCCAGCGCTCACCAGACGAAACGCAGAAGTATGTTAGACTTCTACTTCACGCTGGTATTCTATGAGGTCGTGGGACTTCCCCGGTCGAGCCGGCCCATTCATGCAACAACAAAACCTGATGCGTGGCTCTACCACTGTTAAATTATATTATAGTGATTAAATATTACACTCAGTTTTTACACTATTTAAACACAGTTACGTCAATATTTTATCACAAAATTTAAATATTGATAGTATTAAATAGTAATAGTATAAAATTTAAATTTTTATATTCTATGTATATTACAATAATTCTGTCTTTGGTTTTATTTCTTACCACTCATATTGACAATACAGGTATATTGAGCTTTAGACAAATGTTTTTCACCAATGCCACAGATATATTAATTATAATATAAAATAAGTCATGATAGCCCAGTGTTTCGGTAGTCGTAATTTCGAGTCAAGAGACCCGAGTTCGATCCTCGGCTGGCGGGCTCGTACCAATGGGTTTTTCAAAAACTTATGTACGAATCATATCGTTGACTTGGACATAAAGACGGCGACGGGCTAACCACCTGTCACGTTGTCCCGAAAATATCTTCGGTGGAAGGTGAGTCGAAGAAGGGACTTAATTGTCTAGACTATTGAGTGTATTGTAAATTGCGTGAACATATTTTATTTATTTATTTAAAATAAGATACTATTAATATTGATAGTATCTTATACTATCTTATTTTATATAATTATAAAACTGTTTGTTGATTCAAATAATAAAAAAATATACACACTAGACCGTATCTTAGCTTAAGATAACATACTACATACTCGTAAGATTTTCAAGATGGAACAGAATTTTAGTCCGAATGAAATTCAGTGACACCTGTCTCGAAAACAGATTCGGGTCACCTGCGCTCTAAAAAAAACGTCAAGGCAGCAAGGTACAAGCAAAAAGCCTAGAGTGAAAATACAAACATTGTTCCTATTCCCTGGTAATAACAATGTAAGTGAAGCTAAGGATTGTGCACGTAGGGCCCGCGTGTGACGAGCCATTTTATTTATTTCGGCAAGGGTGAGAAATGTGCGCACGTTCCATTTGACATGAGAGGTTACTGAACCATAAACAGAGTGAATGTTGTCCTGTTAAAGAATATATGTGAAAATTTTTGTTTGCAATAGACGCGCAAAGAATATTAAGGTACTGAGAAATTTCTGTGCGAAATTTCTTCGGAAAAGTTTTGTTTAAAATGGAGTCTTCGAAGTGTTTTGATGCAAGAGGCTTAGCAGATGCGTTGCCTCTTTTAGAGTGTCCCCTCCCCCAGAATTGAAGGGAAGAGGGGTGTGTGGGCCACCAGTTATCTGCACTCACCAGACGAAACGCAGAAGTTTGTTAGACTTCTACTTCACGCCGGTATTCTGTGAGGTCGTGGTACTTCCTCGGTCGAGCCGGCCCATTCATGCAACAACAAAAGCTGATGCGTGGCTCTAATAAAGTTGAATTTTACACTAAATGTTTATTACCCATTAATTACTATTGCAATATTGAAGTTAAGTTAGATATTGAATTTATGCCGTACATACATCCATCGTCAATATTTTACTTCCCCTAGACTCAACAGTACGCCTTTCGAGCTATCTGTAAGCAAAGACCGTTCCGCAAACAGCTCATGGAATAGATATTGACTACTTTCATTGTAGAATGGTGTTCAGACTACTTCTGGCCAACTTTCGGGTTCGATTCCCTCTAAAGTAAATCTATAATATCTTGTTACTTTGAACAAAATACACTTGAATGTTTATAAATTTATTTACTATGCCATATGTAAACTAATGCCCAAACGCGTAAACCGTTAGCAATTGTACTGGATCATCTTCGATTTAAACTCCTTTTTAAATCTACCGAAAGTGACAAATCAAGAGCTTGGATTATGTTTCTGACCACACTCTTGAGTACGATACAAACCGTGAAGTCGATTCAAGTCTCGTTTAAAGTATACCCGTACTTAAATGCTCAGGGGCCGCACAGCTGGTACAATCTCACGATCTTGAGAGTGACGGCTGTTCGGATTGCTTTCGAAAATTAGGAGGAATACCATTCTCTTGTTTCTAGGAAAAATAGAATTATTTACGCAAATCACATGGCGCTGTTGTCAACAGCTGATCCGTGAAAATTTAAAACTAGATTAAAAATAATACCAATTAATGTATGTTAGAAAGTACAATTCATTTTGATGAAACTGTTAACTATTATTCAGTGAAAATGTATTTAAACCAAAAACAATTGAACAAAGTGATAAAATCTAAAAATTAACTTACAGTTCAAAAGTGAATTATTATTACACAGTGACTTCAAATGAGTAATACTAAAATAGTCCCATAAACATTTCTCTTCAGTGCTGATTATTGTTATAAGTGAGTTACAACTAAAAGTTGAAAAGTGAAAAAGAATTGTGCGATTAGAAACTATATAAGAATTAGTGTTTATAAGAATTAATAAAAAAAGAGTACTATATAAGAATATAAGAATTAATAAAAAGTACTATATAAGAATTAATAAAAAAAGTAAGTCTACTACTTGGCTACATTTACACTTGTTGCTAGTGTTGTTAATTTTATTGATAAGCGTATCCCGGTCTCCGTTGTATTCTTTGATATGACTAAGGCTTTCGACTTTGTTGACCATAAATTATTGCTAAAAAAATGTGTGAATTATGGTATAAGAGGTCCGGCTTTTAATTGGCTAAATACATATCTCGCTGGACGTAAACAGTATGTAGAAATAAAAAATATGAATAATAAATCTATGTCCACTACACATAAATCCAGTGCTCAAGTTAATAGTTTCGGAGTACCACAAGGCAGTATCTTGGGACCTCTTTTATTCCTTATCTATATCAACGATCTCCCAAATGTCACAAAACATCAATGTGTCTTATTTGCTGACGACATATCGGTTATAATAGCTAACGTGAATAGAAGTGAATGTTATAAAAGCATGCTCAAATCCGAAATTGACAATATTCGTAAGTGGTTGGAAGTGAATAATTTACGCACTAACATATCAAAAACTAAATTTATTAATTTTCAAAATTACAATAGCGTTGATAATTCTTTGGAGGATATTTTGACATGTCGCAACGAAGTCGTAGAAAAAGTAACAGAAATAAAATTTCTAGGTATAACACTTGACAAACATTGTAATTGGAAAGCTCACGTAGATAGCATATGTAAAAAACTGAATCGATTTGTGTTCGCCTTAAAACGACTGAGAAGAACAGCGAGCCAAAAGACGGCTTTAACTGCATATTTTGGTTACGTTGAGTCAGTTTTAAGATATGGCCTTCTTATATGGGGTAATTCTGTCCATATTAAAAGATCCTTCATTGTGCAAAAAAAAATGTGTAAGAGCTGTTTGTGAAGTTGGACCACTAACTTCTTGTAAACCGCTGTTTCATAAGTTTAAGATGTTAACTTTATCAGGTTTATATATTTTTCATATAGGCTGTTTAGTCAGAGAAAACACAGATTTTTTTAATAGATATGAAGATGAAATAAATTCTAGGACAAAATACAGAGACCCATCAAAATTAAAAATACCAAGGTGTAGAACCAAATTATGTGAAAAAAATAATAAAATTCCCAAATTTATAAGAGAGCTCCCAGTTAAAAAATTTAAATCCACTCTTTACAGATGGTTAATAGGGAAATGTTTTTATGACATAAATGAACTTAAATTATGATGAACATCAATTTTATTTGTATACATATATGTTTTTTTATTTACGACCATTTTCTTTTAACTTGAAGCGGTTTTCATAATTCTATCTTAGTAGATAAAAAAAAATTAAAAAAAAAATATTTCATAGTAAATAGTAACGGTAGGAAGTAAGTTTTCAGGAATAATTTCGTTGCGGGCTGTGATTGGGTATAATGTTAATATAATTAACACGGTAGACAAAGGATGGAAAGAGTTAATTTTTACATGTGCTCTTATTCATTGAATGATTTGTTATGTATAAAATTTAATAATTTAATTATTATGTTTTTTTAATACCTTTTTTTTCTATTGTCTATCGTTTCTTATATTAATGTGATACGTATTGACGGTTGATTGATATTAATAGTTATTGTTTTAGTTGTTTATTATTACCTTATCTAACTATTTTCTTAATTATTGTAACCATTAATGAATTTTATATTTGTATGTCGGTTATCGACGAAACATGTTTGAGCTTTTTATTTTATAGTTGTCATCACGTGTACCATGTTTCTAGCAAATAAATAAATATATAAATAAATTATTTCACATTTAAATGTATTACTACACATAATTACCGATTATATGATGTTTATTTTTAACATAAATAAAGTTTTACGTATAAAGCATTCCATGCGTCGGCAAGTTTCGAGGAACAAAATGAAACGCTATAAAATTAGAAAATTATTGAATTCACGATAGCCGAGTGGTGATGTTGGGTGGTCTGAATTTCGAGAGACCCGAGTTCGATCCCCAGGTGGCAGGCTCGTACCAATGGGTTTTTCAATACAGCAACGGGCTCACCACCTGTCACGTTGTCCCGAAAATATCTTCGGTGGAATGTCGGTCGATAGGACTTATTTGTCTAGACTAGACTTCTGGCCAACGTAGACTTTGTATTGGGAAATGCGTGAAGAAATTTATTTATTATAATAAATAAAAATAATAAAAATATAAATATCTCTTCGCGCAATTTCCAATAAAGGGGTAGACAGAGGTCAAGTCTAGACATTTAAGTCCCTTTGACGCACCTTCCACCCGAGCCAGTCGCCGTCTTTATGTCCAAGCCAACGATGAAATTCGTACATAAGTTTTTGAAAAACTCATTGGTACTGCCACTCGGGGATCGAACTCGGGTCTCTCGACTCGAAATTCCGACCACCCAACAACTCGGCTATCGGGACTTGTTATGTACATTATAATTGGGTATTCAGCTCAATAATTAAACCTTATATTATAAATTATATACAATATGTATGATAGGGACAACGTTACATTGCTGTCATATAGAAAAGAACACACACTTATTGCTCACAGCGCAAAGTAGTAATGAAACATTTGTTTATACCACAAACCCCAGACCCTAATATAGAAGAGTTATCAAAAATGTTTTCAACGTTATACCTCTGGGAATCGAAACTTCAGCTTGCAACAACAAAACTAGTGCATACGTCATTCATTACAGTGAGGGTTTTCATTTAAAATTCCAAAACGAATGTTTTAATATGACAAATTTTCAATTCGACTTACTAAACCATGAACAAAGTCAAAAGCTTTAGAGCCTCAATGGCGGAGCCTTAAATTATCCCTAATAATATTTGAATAGAAATCGGTCGATTGCCTTCCTCGTGCCAATATTCTCACCTTTTCATTTCCTTACTGATTTGAGGGATTGAATTTCAATTTGGTTTGAGTCGACAATGTCATTCTAATTCTTTAATAACCATGAGCCTGATTATAGGTTACTGATTAATAGGCTCGCAGAATTTCTTATTTATATCTCCTGCTATATATCCAATTCTGAAATTCTGGATAGATAGAGGTCTAGACAATGAAGTCCTTGCGACACAGTTTTAATCAAAGACTATTTGGGATCAAAAATCAAAAAGTCACGATAGCCGAGATGTTGGGTGGTCAGAATTTCGAGTCAAGAGACCCGATTGATCCCCAGATGGCAGGCTCTTAACAATGGGTTTTTCAAAAAACACTTACTTATGAATTATATAGTTGGCTTGGACATAAAGACGGCGACGGGCTCACCACCAGTCACGTTGTCCCGAAAATATCTTCGGTGGAAGGTGGGTCGAAGGGACTTAATTGTCTTGACTAAGCCTCTGTCTACCCCTGTATTGGGAATTGCTTGAAAATACTTATTTATATTTAGCGGATGAAAAAAATCTACTACAGGGTGGTACCAGCACCATCGGTACTGGAGAATCCCCCTCTGGGCACCCGCGATCGGGCAACCAATCGCTGCCAGAGTGTGGATGCTCAGGCTGCCCTTCGTATTCGGGGGGGGGGGTGAGGGGTGCAAAGTTCCGCTCTGTTCCCACACTGACCGAGGCACACGAAGCAAAAAACCTTCGGCACCCCTTACCACGCTTGCTGTGGATCTCTGCAATATCAGGGGACTGCACTCCAATCTAAATGCCGTCCACTACCATCAGGAGGCGGCAAAGCTGACCTTGCTTTTTCTTACCGAGACGCAGATATCCTCTCCGCCGGATACGTCTTGTCTTTCCTACCCGGGGTACATGCTTGAACATTCTTTTGTGCCACGGGCCAGGGTTTGTGTATACGTCAAAGGGGATATATGTTCTCAACGCCTCGGCAGCCTTGAAGGTAGGGACCTGTCCACCCTTTGGCTACGCATAGACAGCGACGACCACCCTCGCGTCTATGGGTGCCTCTATAGGTCCTACAGTGGTAATGCCGAAACTGACCGTCTCATCGACCACATCCAAATGGCTGCATATTCTGTGCTACAGCAGATCCCATCCGCAGAGAACTCGGCGACTTCAACGCCTACCACGCCGAATGGCTACGATCTCGAACCACTGATCATGCGGGGAGATCTGTTTTTGACTTTGCCTCAGCATATGGTCTGACACAACTGGTTACTTCGCCAACGCGGGTTCCGGATGTCGAAGATCATACACCTTCCCTGCTGGATCTTCTGCTGACCTCTCATCCGGACGGCTATTTGTCTCCGTTGATGCCCCTTTGGGTTCATCGGACCACTGCCTGATTCAGAGTAAAGTGCCTATCATGTGCCCATTACGGTCGCGATATGCAGGTCACCGCCGTGTGTGGCACTACAGGTCGGCAGATTGGGAAGGGATGCGATCTTTCTTTGCATCCTTCCCATGGGGGCAGGTTTTCTTCTCGCTGGATAGTCATGACGCCGTTGCAGATTCCGTCGCCGATGTGGTGCTTCAAGGAATAGAACTTTTCGTTCCTTCCTCTGTGGTGCCCATCGGTGGTAGATCTAAGCCTTGGTTTGGTATCGCATGCAGAATGGCATCTCGTCAAAAGCAACAGTGCTACCGGGCCTGGGTTAATGCATTGGCATCCCGGGATTCAAATACTAGCGTTTTTAAGAAGAAGTATAACTCTGCCGCCAGGTCCTTCAAAAGAGTAGTTGCTGCGGCAAAGTCCGAGCACATTGGCAGAATTGGCGAGAAACTGGTTCGTCTTCCTTCGGGAACTCGTGCGTTCTGGTCCCTCGCCAAGGTTGTCCAAGGGAATTTCAGTCAGCCATCATTACCATCTCTGCACAGGGAGGGCAACTCGCTGGCCCATGACGCAAAAGAGAAAGCCGACCTTCTAGGTTCTCTTTTTGCGTCCAACTCGACCCCGATGACAGGGAGAACTCACCGCCGACCATCCCTTTCAGTGAGTGCTCTATGCCGGACATCCGGTTCTTTCAGAGCTCAGTGCGAAAAGCACTCCTCTCTCTGGACATCCAGAAGTCGAGTGGGCCCGACGGTGTCCCCCCTATTGTGCTGAGGATCCCTAAGAAAGGCGACCGCTCAGATCCGGGCAACTACAGACCGATCGCTATCACCTCCTTGTTCTCCAAAATAATGAAGTCCATTATAAACTGCCAGCCCTTGAGGTACTTGGAGGAGCACCAGTTGATTAGTGACTGCCAGTACGGCTTTCGTCGGGGTCGCTTAGCTGGTGATCTTCTTGTGTACCTCACTCATCGATGGGCGGAGGCAGTAGAGAGCAAGGGGGAGGCCCTGGTAGTTAGCTTGGACATAGCAAAATCCTTTGATGAAGCCAGACCGGAGTATGAAGATCGTAGTTGACGGTGCATGCTCTGACTCCAAGTCTGTGAACGCTGGTGTCCCACAAGGCAGTGTGCTATCGCCAACCCTGTTTCTTCTGCATATCAATGATTTTTTACAAATTAGTAATATTCATTGCTATGCAGACGACAGTACTGGTGATGCCCTTTACACCGGCCGTGCCAATATTTCTCGGGAACACGTCGACGAGTACTGGAACAAACTTATGTCAGGAGACGAGATTTTGTTAGACAAAGTCTCGGATTGGGGCCGACTAAATTTAGTCCAGTTCAACCCTAAAAAGACACAAGTTTGCGCGTTTACCGCAAAAAAGAAACCCTTCGTCGTGTCACCTCATTTTGAGAGCACTCTCCTAGTTGCCTCATCCAGTATCGGAATCCTTGGCGTCGACATATCGAGCGACGTTCAGTTTCGCTTTCACTTGGAAGGGAAGGCCAAATTGGCCTCTAAGAAGTTTCTTCATGCCGGCTCATGCCAGCCCACCGCCTGCAACTTTATAAGGCGCAGGTTCGGCCGCACATGGAGTACTGTTTGCATCTTTGGGTGGGGGCACCCCAGTGTCAGCTCCTTCCATTTGACCGTATCCAACGAAGAACGGCTCGAAAAAGAGCCTATACCTTTCTCAAAGGCCGGCAGCGCATTTGCTATGCCTCTGGTATTGCGGATGTTTATGTGTGGCGGTAATCACTTACCATCACGTGAGCCACCTGCTTGTTTTCCTCCCTTCCCCATAAAAAAATCTATTTCTGAAAGTAAATCAACTAACTGAACTAACCATAGACAACCAACCTCTGTGGACTAGTGGTTAACGCGCCGGTTTTAATGGCATCGCCAAGGGTTCAAGTCCTGGACGGGTCAATATAGAAAACCCAATATAAAAAAAAATGATAAGGTGACATGGGTTTGTGGAACCTTATTTCGTTGCTTCCGATTCCATAAAACAAGTACTTTAGCTTACGTACTTAGGAATCAGATCAATGTATGTGATGTTGTCCCATTCGATGTACACTACTATAAATAAATATATAAATAATTATCTTCACGGAATTCCTAATACATGGGTAGACAGATGTCTAGTCTAGACAATTAAGTTCCTTTCACCCACCTTTCACCGAAGATATTTTCGGGACAACGTGACAGGTGGTGAACCCGTCGCCATCTTTATGTCCAATCCAACTATATAATTAGTACATTCGTTTTTGAAATACCCATTGTTACGAGTTTGCCATCTGGGGATCGAACTCGGATCTCTTGACTCGAAATCCCGACCACCCAACCACTCGGCTATCGTGACTATTGTTATTTATTATTGTAATATTTTATTCGTGTATGTATGTATTATTATTGTGTCTTATTAAATTAGTATTGCATTGTTGACTTGGCTACAGGCTTAGCTCGTCACAAATTCAGCTCCCGAGAAATATGGCGACTAAATTTTAATATTTTAAATAATTTGGCCTCACTTACAATGTACGCAACAATGTATGTATAGTATAGTACGACATTTTCATGGTTTCATGCTCTAGTTCACTTTGGCTCTATTTACATTAGTATCATCACCAAATACTCGCAAACTAATTAGGCACCACACCAGGGAATAGGCGAGGCGGACATATAATCAACTTAAGTAAACAATTCGCGCCGAAAAATATCGCTCTGAATCTACGATAACACCACTGTATAAGTGTATTGCGTTGAGAAGTTTCAACGAATTCGGTTCATATTTGAAAATTCAGCGACTAAAACAGTCACAATAGACGATTGGTAGGGTGATCGGAATTCGAGTCAAGAGGCCAGGTGGAAGGCTCGTACCAGTAGGTTTTATCAAAACTTTTGTGAGATTTATATGGACATAAAGACGTGTCACCGTCTTACCACTTGTCACGTTGTCCCAAAGAATGCGTTTGGTGAGAGGTGGGTCGAAAGGACTTAATTTTTTAGACCTCTGTCTACTCCAGTGTTGGAAATGGCATGAAGAAACGTGTATTTTAAAAGTATTTACTTTAGTTTATATTAGCTGTTTCCCTTGGTTTTGGCCGCGGTTTAACACCTAACGCAGATCCCTAATTATTTTCTAAATTAAATGTAACCTAACTTACTCCTTACAACATCAGCTATTTGCCAGTGCAAGTCCCGTGAAAATCGGTCCAGCTGTTTTAGAGATTAGCTGGAACCAACAGACAGACAGACAGAAATACTGATGGACTGAATAAAATTTTATTTCACTATTACAAACAGCCATTCTAATTTTATTCATTTGAACAAATTTAGGCAGGTGACTTTTTATTTTTAGTTAACACTTGTAGGTACATAAGCATCAGGCGCGTATAAAGTAAAGTAATCTTTTGTTAAGTTACACTCACAAAATTAGCATTTCGCATTATGTCATAATAAACTAACTTGGAAGTTACGCATCCTGAATTTAATTATACTAAAGTTATGTTGCGTAAAAATTATGTGCGTTCTGGCTTAAGATTGTTATAGCGTCTTCTCTAAAATGAAATAATAAAAAAAATTGAGAATGGTACTTGTTTATTGGATTGTTTTTTTATTTTTCTACACGCAATTTGCCATATAGGGGTAGGCAAAATGTACATTGGTGACTAACTGCCTCCCGCGGCTTTCCCCGCAGTATAACACTTAACATACATACATAAATACATACATACATACATACATACATAGAAATATACAAGCATACATACATGCCGGCCTGTTAAGTCCACTGCAGGACATAGGCCTCTCCCATAGGAAGGACTTGCCATAATCGCCACGCTTGGCAGGCGGATTGGCGATCGCAGTAGCAGACCACTCGCACCTTTGACGCTGCTGCCCATCTTGGCCTTATTATTTGGGTCTGATTTTTTATAGGTGGTTATCCCGCCATCTATCGGTGGCCACAACATTATTCAGAGCTGCTTCCCTTAATCGCCTCTTACGAAACCCACGGAAAGAAAGGGAGTGGCAATATTCTTACACCATTACCACACCTTAATAATTATAATAAAATTATTATGAAAGTATATATATTACTATACATCTTCACGCCATTTCCAATACAGGGCTAGGCAGAGGTCAAGACGATTAAGTCGTTTCGACCAACCTTCCACTGAAAATATTTTTGGGATAACGTGACAGGTGGTGAGCCCGTCGCCGTCTTAATGTTCAAGCCAACAATATAATTCGCAAATAAGTTTTTAAAAGAACCAATTGGTACGAGCCTGCCAACTGGGGATCGAACTCGAGTCTCTCGACTCGCCATTCCGACCACCCGACCACTCGGCTATCGTGACTTGCTACGAAATTAGCTTGTAAGTATTTACTGCTACGTGGAGATATTTTCTGAAACGCTTCTCCGTTGCGTGTTGGAAGAATTTTTTTTATATTAATTTTTTAATGTTCTTTTATTATTATTATTATTATTATTATTTATCAGATACTCAGGTTTCCTTATCCTCAGGTGCTCTTATTAAATTCAGCAATAAAATTGATATTGTGACTTTTTGTGCCAGCTGAGGAAGATCGATGAGCTTATTTACACTCTACGAAATCGATCAGTCTGAAAATACGGTACGAAAATGTATTATATACTAACGTTTACTGGTGGATTCGCGCGGCGTCTTTATAGAACTGTCAAAGTAATTTATCGATAGAAAATTAAATAAATTATGAAATACCGAAAAACATTACTTATTGGTACCGACATCGTACAAATGTTACAGTGACCAAATTTTTTAAACAATATAAAAATGGCAGCAATGTCAAATAATGACTTTTATAAACAAATTTTTGATACCCTGTATAAGATTTTGTAAGGAACACATATAATATACACATAAGTGAGGAACGAATTTTTATTACATAAAAATATAGCATATGATACACTGATAATGTAGCTTTGATGTGAAAGAATTTTTAAAATCAATCAGTTTTCCCATTTCACATTAGAACAATTCATACAAATAAAGTACTTACCGATCTAAATAAAATAGCACAGTTACTATTTACATCCAAACTAATAAACTCATACATAGATAGAGACAATATCATATACGTTTACTCTGATACCAAAGTAAGCAGTTTATGCACTTGTGTTATGAAATCGGAAAACGAAGTTACCACAAACACCCAGACGCAAAAAATTAGGAAAAAATATTTAAAAAACATTAACCCGACTGGGAATCGAACTCGGGAACAGAGCTGGAGACACCATGTTAACCGGCGTGTACGCCACTCGTCCACGGAGGTCGTCAAATCATAAAGTTATGGAACGGTTTTCATTATATAAATGTGTTTTTAAACAATAAAAGTTTATGAATTAATAAAATCACAAATCTTTATTTTATTTATGAAAGACATGAAAACTAACAAAAATCCAAACAACTTCTAACATACATGTAATTTACAATTTAAGCCTATAAATAGTTTTCACTTATAGATAAACATGAAGTTAGATCAATATCTAAATTACATGTCAATTCATGTAATTTACAAATAGCACAATGCAACCTGTTCAAGCTAAGTAATTTACTAAAATTTTTAGTTATTATTTAATCGAGAGAAAGGGACTTTCGAAAAGTGATATTAAGGAGTGCAAATATTTTTCATTCTCTAAGGTATTACATCTTCTCTATTTCAACGTTTCACTTCAACCACATTTGAATAGCACACTTTATTTAAGGCGTCAAATAAGCAAAAGACTCATTTTTGGTGTTTCCTGACTTTCATATTAATTCAAGACATATAAGAGCTTCGAATACTTATTATTATCCTACTTGTATATAGTATATAGAATAGTAGGCTATAGCCTTAAATAAATTAATTAGGGATTATATACAGGAATATATTATTAGAGATGGTTATCCCGCCATATGTCGGTTGCCATAACGTTATTCAAGGCTGTGTCCCTTAGTCGCCTCTTACGACACCCGCGGGAAGAAAGGGGGTGGCAATATTCTTTCGCCGTTACCACACGGCTGACACTTCTTCACTCAGGTATACGTAAGGAAAGTGGTTCTAAAATACTAAATAGGTCTGTCGATATCATTCTTGGGAGATACGTTAATTTAATTAAAAAAAATGTCATTACACCCTCGATTATCGTGACTTCATGGGGAGATAAATTTTGATTTTTTTTTAAATATCTCCACGCCATTTCCAATACTCAGATAGATAGAGATAGTCTTGAAAATTAAGTCCTTTCGAGCCACTTCACACAAAACGTTTTTTGGGGAAATGTGATAGATGGTGAGTGCCTCGCCGTTTACATGTCGAAGCCAACGACATAAATCGTACATATCGAACATAAGATTTGTTTATATATATATATATATATATATATATATATATATATATATATATATATATATATATATATATATATATATATATATATATATATATATATATATATATATATATATATATATATATATATATATATATATATATATATATATATATATATATATACATATATTGGCTTGAACATTAAGATGGCGACTGGCTCACCGCCTGTCACGTTATTCCAAAAATATCTTCAGTGGAAGGTTGGTCGAAACGACTTAATTGTTCAGACCTCTGCCTAGCCCTGTATTGAAATGGCGTGAAGATGTATAGTAATATATACACTTTCATAATATTTTTATTATAATTAGTAAGGTGTGGTAAGGTGTGGTGTAAGAATATTGCCACTACCTTTCTTTCCGAGGGTTTCGTAAGAGATTGTTACGAGTTTGCCATCTGGGGATCGAACTCGGATCTCTTGATTCGAAATCCCGACCACCCAACCACTCGGCTATCGTGACTATTGTTATTTATTATTGTTATATTTTATTCGTGTATGTATGTATGTATTATTGTGTCTTATTAAATTAGTATTGCATCGTTGAATTGGCTACAGGCTTAGCTCGTCACAAATTCAGCTCCCGAGAAATATGGCGACTAAATTTTAATATTTTAAATAATTTGGCCTCACTTACAATGTACGCAACAATGTATGTATAGTATAGTACGACATTTTCATGGTTTCATGCTCTAGTTCACTTTGGCTCTGTTTACATTAGTATCATCACCATATACTCGCAAACTAATTAGGCACTACACCAGGGAATAGGCGAGGCGGACATATAATCAACTTAAGTAAACAATTTGCGCCGAAAAATATCGCTCTGAATCTACGATAACACCGCTGTATAAGTGTATTGTTTTGAGAAGTTCCAACGAAATCGGTTCATATATGAAAATTCAGCGACTAAAACAGTCACAATAGACGATTGGTTGGGTGATCGGAATTCGAGTCAAGAGGCCAGGTGGAAGGCTCGTACCAGTAGGTTTTATCAAAACTTTTGTGAGATTTATATGGACGTGTCATCGTCTCACCACATGTCACGTTGTCCCAAAGAATGTGTTTGGTGAGAGGTGGGTCGAAAGGACTTAACTTTTTAGACCTCTGTCTACCCCAGTGTTAGGAATGGCATGAAGAAACGTGTATTTTAAAAGTATTTACTTTAGTTTATATTAGCTGTTTCCCTTGCTTTTGCTCTCGGTTTAACACCTTACGCAGATCCCTAAATATTTTCTTAATTAAATGTAACCTAACTTACTCCTTACACCATCAGCTATCTGCCAGTGCAAGTCCCGTGAAAATCGGTCCAGCTGTTTTAGAGATTAGCTGGAACAAACAGACAGACAGACAGAAATACTGACTTACTGAATAAAATTTTATTTCACAATTACAAACAGTCACTCCAATTTCATTCATATGAACAAATTTAGGGACGTGACTTTTTATTTTTAGTTAACACTTGTAGGTACATAAGTATCAGGCGTGTATAAAGTAAAGTAATCTTTTGTTAAGTTACACTCACAAAATTAGCATTTCGCATTATGTCATAATAAACTAACTTGGAAGTTACGCATCCTGAACTTAATTATACTAAAGTTATGTTGCGTAAAAATTAAGTGCGTTCTGGCTTAAGATTGTTATAGCGTCTTCTCTAAAATGAAATAATAAAAAAAAAACTTGAGAATGGTATTTGTTTATTGGATTATTTTTTTATTTTTTTACACATAATTTGCCATACAGGGGTAGGCAAAATGTATATTGATGACTAACTGCCTCCCGCGGCTTTCCTCGCAGTATAACACTTAACATACATACATAAATACATACATACATACATAGATACATACATGCCGGTCTGTTAAGCCGGCCTGTTAAGTCCACTGCAGGACATAGGCCTCTCCCATAGGAAGGACTTGCCATAATCGCCACGCTTGGCAGGCGGATTGGCGATCGCAGTAGCAGACCACTCGCACCTTAGACGCTGCTGCCCATCTTGGCCTTATTATTTGGGTCTGATTTTTTATAGGTGGTTATCCCGCCATCTATCGGTGGCCACAACATTATTCAGAGCTGCTTCCCTTAATCGCCTCTTACGAAACCCTCGGAAAGAAAGGGAGTGGCAATATTCTTACACCACACCTTACCACACCTTACTTATTATAATAAAAATATTATGAAAGTGTATATATTACTATACATCTTCACGCCATTTCCAATACAGGGCTAGGCAGAGGTCTAGACAATTAAGTCGTTTCGACCAACCTTCCACTGAAGATATTTTTGGAATAACGTGACAGGCGGTGAGCCAGTCGCCATCTTAATGTTCAAGCCAACGATATAATTCGCAAATAAGTTTTTAAAAGAACCAATTGGTACGAGCCTGCCAACTGGGGATCGAACTCGAGTCTCGACTCGAAAATCCAACCACCCTACAACTCGGCTATCGTGACTTGTTACGAAATTAGCTTGTATGTATGTATGTATATATATATATATATATATATATATATATATATATATATATATATATATATATATATATATATATATATATATATATATATATATATATATATATATAAAACAGCTGGACCGATTTTCACGGGACTTGCACTGGCAGATAGCTGATGGTGTAAGGAGTAAGTTAGGTTACATTTAATTAAGAAAATATTTAGGATCTGCGTAAGGTGTTAAACCGAGGGCAAAACGCAAGGAAACAGCTAATATAAACTAAAGTAAATACTTTTAAAATACACGTTTCTTCATGCCATTCCCAACACTGGGGTAGACAGAGATCTAAAAAATTAAGTCCTTTCGACCCACCTCTTACCAAACACATTCTTTGGGACAACGTGACATGTGGTGAGACGGTGACACGTCCATATAAATCTCACAAAAGTTTTGATAAAACCTACTGGTACGAGCCTTCCACCTGGCCTCTTGACTCGAATTCCGATCACCCAACCAATCGTCTATTGTGACTGTTTTAGTCGCTGAATTTTCATGATGAACCGATTTTGTTGAAACTTCTCAAAACAATACACTTATACAGCGGTGTTATCGTAGATTCAGAGCGATATTTTTCGGCGCAAATTGTTTACTTAAGTTGATTATATGTCCGCCTCGCCTATTCCCTGGTGTGGTGCCTAATTAGTTTGCGAGTATTTGGTGATGATACTAATGTAAACATTTGTGTAATTAATGTAAACGTTGTCCCGAAAATATCTTCGGTGAAAGGTGGGTGAAAGGAACTTAATTGTCTAGACTTGACATATGTTTACCCATGTATTAGGAATTCCATGAAGATATTTATTTATAAAAAATAAAAAATATATCTTCACGCAATTCCCAATACAGGGGTAGACAGAGGTCAAGTCTAGACAATTAAGTCCCTTTGACCCACCTTCCTCAGGCTGTTCCTCGGGTTTCTTTATGTTTCAGATATTGAGCCTGTCGCCGTCTTTATGTCCAAGCCAACGATGAAATTCGTATATAAGTTCTTGAAAACTCATTGGTACTGCCACCTGGGGATCGAACTCGGGTCTCGACTCGAAAATCCAACCACCCTACAACTCGGCTATCGTGACTTTATATATTTTTATTTATTTATATATTTATTTATACGCGGTCCGGATTGAAAATTAACCAAACAAAACAGACAGAACACTTATTTCAAAGAGTCTATCAGTTAAAAAGGAAAGCTTATCTAGACAAATATTTTACAATTTAACATTTAAGTCTCCGTTCCTGTAAAACTCGAAAATCCAACCACCCTACAACTCGGCTATCGTGACTTTATATATTTTTATTTATTTATATATTTATTTATACGCGGTCTGGATTGAAAATTAACCAAACAAAACAGACAGAACACTTATTTCAAAGGGTCTATCAGTTAAAAAAAGGAAAGCTTATCTAGACAAATATTTTACTATTTAACATTTAAGTCTCCGTTCCTGTAAATATATTCAAAGAATTCATAACTCTCCGCTATGAAAAAAACTAAAGCTCGAGACATGAACTTTTTTTTGTTTAATCCAAGCAAGTGGGGTTGCAAGTGGTCTCAAGAGGTAAATAAAAGCCATAACGTGAAGTAGAAGGTGTTTAACGGTGTTATACGCATTGCGGATTTACTCCATTGTTTTAAAGTATAAATCTATATATATGTATATATATATATATATATATATATATATATATATATATATATATATATATATATATATATATATATATATATATATATATATATATATATATATATATATATATAAAAGTAAAAGTATAAATTACAATAATACAGAACTTCTTTTGCAGAATAGAAATTGAGGTAAGTACTGGTATACACACACACACACACACACACACACACACACACACACACACACACACACACACACACACACACACACACACACACACACACACAGACAGACAGACAGACACACACACACACACACACACACACACACACACACACACACATACTTTCACATGTATGACTTAGGCAAATATACTAGTTTTGTATATATTAGTTTCTTTTTTTTAATATTCAGATTTTGAAAATTGGGCTGTAAGATTTTATTTTGTAAAAGAAACAATTGATATGAACCAAGTTTGTAACCATGGTATGAAAGAGCGACATCTTCTGACACAGGTTTTTGGCTTAAACGAAGATCTCTTACCTCCGTGCCACCGTGAAAGCCACTTTAACTTTTTCTCTTTAATTTAATAACATAAAAGTTCAGCATAAATATGCTTTAAAAATCATTAAAATTGCATATTGATAAACAAATTAAGGTACGTACTTATATCGATGACTAAATGACATGATTTGATTTGGTTGTGTAAAATTGGTTCCTCATTTGAAAATTTTTTTTGAATAATCGTTATATTTACATACATTTAAAGTATCAACTCGAAGCGAGCTCAGTTTAAATATACGTCGGATATTTTGTAGACGTATGCCGATTGTTATCGACATTTGAATCCCATTGAATCTATTTTAATCACAATGAAGCAATTAATGCATACGCAACACGAACACAAACCTGCATTTGGATTATGTAACCTTGATATAAGAGCTGGCGAGAAATATAGATTTGTATTATTGTAATATTGACGACCACACTCCTCCATTAGTTTTTACGGTGTCGCCAGCTCTGAGGTTCGATGCCCGGTCGGGTCCAAGTAGAAAATATTTTCTCTACATTTTCTCGGAGTCTGATCTGTTTCAGTACCTCCTATGTTTCCCATTTCATAAAACAAGTGCTAAAGCGGCTTACTTTGGGACCAGAGCAAAGTGTTTGATATTTTCTCTATCTAAGTGTGTATTTATTTATAAAAATGTGGTTACGACACAATAATACATCACCGTCTTTCCAACCGTGGTCGTCGTGGGAAGCGAAATAGAAAAATGCGTTCAAAATGAAATTATCTACTGACAGATAGCAAAATAACTATCTCAAAAACACTAAAATGAAATTCAGCAAATCGATTACGGGTAGTAGAGTCTGAGGTATAAAGTATCTAGTACTGAGATCGCTAGTTCGCTTGCTAAGGGTAGCGATTATGGCAAACCTTTACGAATGAGTTCTATGGTTTGCAGTAGACTAAGACCGTTACGAAGATGCCTGTTGTAGTATATTATTATTTTTATTACATTAATAATAAAAAAATAGCGCTAATTTAATATAATGTACAGGCCTGTATCCATGGAAAAATCTCGAATGGCATCAAGTTTGCGATTTAAGTATTAGAAACCTTGCAGCTATTGGCCGACCACGGTGTCCTTCATTTCGGTATGTTTTTTTTATTATGGTAAGTACTCAAGTGGTTGTGGTCTGTCGTAATCTATTGCAATAGATATTTATATTGAAAAGACATATTAATATAGAGTCAAAATATCTGACACTAAATCTACGACGAAGAACCTTATTATTGAGAAGGAATGCTTATAATAGGCATTCATCGCTGTATATTTCATTTCCATTAATTGCTGCCTATTTTTTTTACTCCGCCTCGCCTATTCCCCTGGTGTAGTGCCTAATTAGTTTGGTGAGTATATGGTGATGATATTAATAAACAGAGCTCAAAGAACTAGAGCATGAAACCATGAAAATGTCGTACCATACCATACATATTGTTGCGCACAAGTGAGGCCAATTATTTAAAATATTAAAATTAGTCGCCATATTTCTCGGGAGCTGAACTTATGACGAGCTGCTCGTAGCCAATTCAACGATGCAATACTAATTTAATAAGACACACACACACATATACATGAATAAATATAACAATAATAAAATAATAGTCACGATAGCCGAGTGGTTGGGTGGTCGGATTGAGTCAAGAGATCCGGAGTTCGATCCCTCTCAGGATGCCAAACTCAACAATGGGTATTTCAAAACGAATGTACTAATTATATAGTTGGATTGGACATGTTGATGGCGACGCGTTCACCACCTGTCACGTTGTCCCGAAAATATCTTCGGTGAAAGGTGGTGAAAGGAACTTAATTGTCTAGACTGACATATGTTTACCCATGGCTAGGAATTCCACAAGATATTTATTTATATATTTATTTACACGCGTCTGGATTGAAAATTAACCAAACAAACAGACAGAACACTTATTTCAAAGGGTCTATCAGTTAAAAAAAAGGAAAGCTTATCTTAGACAAATATTTTACAATTTAATGAAGTTCCGTTCCTGTAAATATATTCAAAGAATTCATAACTTCCCATGAAAAAAACCCAAAGCTGAGACATGAACTTTTAATCCAAGCAAGTGGCTGCAAGTGGTCTCAAGAGGTAAATAAAAGCCAACGTGAAGTAGAAGGTAAGTTTAACGGTGTTATACGGATTGCGGATTTACCTCATTGTTTTAAAGTATAAATTATATATATATATATATATATATATATATATATATATATATATATATATATATATATATATATATATATATATATATATATATATATATATATATATATATATATATATATATATATATATATATATATATATATATATATATATATATATATATATATATATATATATATATGAAGTATACATATATATATATAGATTTATACTTTAAAACAATGGAGTAAATCCGCAATCCGTATAAATAATATATATAACAATATATATATATATAGAAGAAAGAGTATATATATATATATATATATATATATATATATATATATATATATATATATATATATATATATATATATATATACATATTATTATTATTATTATTATTATATATATATATATACATATATATATATATATATGTATATATATTGTATAGTTGCAAGTGGTCCCAAGGGGTAAATAAAAGCCATAACGTGAAGTAGAAGGTGTTTAACGGTGTTATACGGATTGCGGATTTACTCCATTGTTTTAAAGTATAAATCTATATATATATATATATATGCATATATATATATATATATATATATATATATATATATATATATATATATATATATATATATATATATATATATATATATATATATATATATATATATATATATATATATATATATATATATATATATATATAGATATATATATGTTATATATATATATATATATATATATATATATATATATATATATATATATATATATATATATATAGATATATATATATATATATATATATGTTTAACGTCAAAAACGGGCGGCAAAACAGGGTCAGGCCATGTCTTCTGGCTGTTCATACTGTATCTCGACAGCTGTTTACAGAAGCTGAAAGATACCTGTTTGGGTGTGTGAAATTGTAAGATATAAAGTAAATTTTTCTACATATGCTATGCATGCAGTGCTGGTTGCACCATCAGAGGCAAGAACTGCAGGTCACGTGTATGAAAGAAGAATGTGAAATTACGGTCCCATTTGAATGCTTATAAAACTAAGGTTCTGGTATTTGAAAGGGACGAAGAAAGAACGAAGTGCGAAATTTGGGTAACCAGTAATGTCTAGAACAGGTGAATGAAATTGTATACTTGGGGACAAGTGTTTAGCCGAGTTGGAAGATGTGATTTAGATGGACAGGCGTGTCGCTGCCGGGGATCAAAGTCAAATGCGCTGACAGGGTTAATCGCAAGGCATTGCAGCGCACGCTTCTGCAACACATAACGCAGTGTTGTTCGACTTTGTTATATGGCAGCGAAACCTGGTATGCTGTACAGCTTACGGTATATATGAAATGGTGTGTATGATGCTATCTCAGAAATTGTGTGGCCTTACCATGGCCGACCGAAAGCGTAACGAAGATATTCGCAATATGGCAGGTTTGAAAGATGACCTAGTCTCGAACTGGATAAGGGCGTGCTTCGATGGTTTGGGCACGTTGAGCGAATGAGTGAAGACTGACGGTGAAGAAAATACATAGCGCGAAAGTTAATATTAAAAGGTGTCGCACTAGGTATCGAGACTAACTTCGAAGACCATGAGCAAATTGCTCGGAAGAGGGGAGGGTCAAGAGTACTCGGATACCTAGACGTGCATGTATGAAGAAGATGATGAATCTGAAAGAAGGAAAAGAAGTATGTAGGATCGTGACACTTGGCGATCTGTTCTCTGGCTACCAGTCAGGATTGTGCGTGAAGAAAAATTAAAAAAAAATGGTAAGCGTTTTTCATACATACGTAAAGTTCTACGGCCCCACTAGTTCTAAATAAATTCTTCTAGTTTCTGCCTACTCATCCTGAGTCTCCCTGTTCTGGGCGACAAAGAAAATTGGCTCAAAAATATACCAGATTTAGTCTGGAAGTACTTAAGTATAGAACAAAAGCAATTTTTCTGGTATTTACTTTCAATGTCTTGATTCCACTACCAAATCTAAAACAAACATCGATTAAGAACAAACAATGTTTTCAAGTCTATTTGTTTTATTTAAACTTGCCATAAGCTCAGCTTGCATTAACAAAAGTATGGAGACAATCTTAAATACGACGTAGTTCAAAGGCTAACTCGTGATAGCTTCTGCTGCTTTGTTGTAAATTTTTCTATGAAAACCTGGAGAAAGCGTAACGAAGATATTCGCAATATGGCAGGTTTGAAAGATGACCTAGTCTCGAAATTGGATAAGGGCGTGCTTCGATGGTTTGGGCACGTTGAGCGAATGAGTGAAGACCGAATGGTGAAGAAAATACATAGCGCGAAAGTTAATATTAAAAGGTGTCGCATTAGACCGAGACTAACTTTCGAAGACCATGTGAGCAAATTGCTCGAAGAGGGGAGGGTCAAGAGTACTCGGATACCTAGACGTGCATGTATGAAGAAGATGATGAATCTGAAAGAAGCGAAAGAAGTATGTAGGGATCGTGACACTTGGCGATCTGTTCTCTCTGGCTACCCAGTCAGGGATTGTGCGTGAAGAAAATTAAAAAAAAATGGTGCGTTTTTCATACATACGTAAAGTTCTACGTTCTACTAGTTCTTAAATAAATTTTCTGCTATATGCTATGATGCAGTGCTTATTGCACCATCAGAGGCAGAACTGCAGGCATTAGTCACGTGTATGAAAGAAGAATGTGAAATTAATGGTCTCCATTTGAATGCTTATAAAACTAAGGTTCTGGTATTTGAAAGGGACGAAGAAAGAACGAAGTGCGAAATTTGGGTAAATCAGGAATGTCTAGAACAGGTGAATGAAATTGTATACTTGGGGAGTGCGTTTAGCCGAGTTGGAAGATGTGATTTAGATGTGGACAGGCGTGTCGCTGCCGGGAACAAAGTCAATGGTGCGCTGACAGGGTTAATCAAAAGGCAAGGCATTGTGAAAAGTGCACGCCTTGCAATACATAACGCAGTGTTGGTACCGACTTTGTTATATGGCAGCGAAACCTGGGTATGCCAGAAGAAGCATATAAGCAGGTTAAATGCAGTGGAGATGCGATCTCTTCGTAAAATGTGTGGCCTTACCATGGCCGACCGAAAGCGTAACGAAGATATTCGCAATAAGGCAGGTTTGAAAGATGACCTAGTCTCGAAATTGGATAAGGGCGTGCTTCGATGGTTTGGGCACGTTGAGCGAATGAGTGAAGACCGAATGGTGAAGAAAATACATAGCGCGAAAGTTAATATTAAAAGGTGTCGCATTAGACCGAGACTTACTTTCGAAGACCATGTGAGCAAATTGCTCGAAGAGGGGAGGGTCAAGAGTACTCGGATACCTAGACGTGCATGTATGAAGAAGATGATGAATCTGAAAGAAGCGAAAGAAGTATGTAGGGATCGTGACACTTGGCGATCTGTTCTCTCTGGCTACCCAGTCAGGGATTGTGCGTGAAGAAAATTAAAAAAAAATGGTGCGTTTTTCATACATACGTAAAGTTCTACGTTCTACTAGTTCTTAAATAAATTCTTTCTAGTTTCTGCCTACCCTATCCTGAGTCTCCCTGTTCTGGGCGACAAAGAAAATTGGCTCAAAATATACCAGATTTAGTCTGGAAGTACTTAAGTATAGAACAAAAAAGCAATTTTTCTGTATTTACTTTCAATGTCTTGATTCCACTCACTAAATCTAAAAACAAACATCGATTTAAGAACAAACAATGTTTTGTTCATTTGTTTTATTTAAATCCTGGCTATAAGCTCAGCTTGCATTAACAAAAGTATGGAGACAATCTTGTAAATACGACGTAGTTCAAAGGCCAACTCGTGATAGCTTCGCTGCTTTGTTGTAAATTTTTTAGCGAAACCTGGAGAGAGCGCAACATCTTGAGTTTTCTTAAAAGTTTCGTTTTTACCAAACAACCAATTGTAAATTAAGTACTGGCACTCCTGTTCTTAAATTCACTGTTATACGAGATTATTGAATTTGCTTTTAAATATAAATAATCGATAAACTGTTTTAATATGATATTCATGACCGGACGAGTAGCGTTTACACCTATTTCCAACATGTCGCTAGCTCTGTACCGGTTTCGTTTTGAGTTCAGGTCAATGTAGAATACCACTTTGTCTCGTTATTTTTGATATCAAAACACAAATGCATTATCTACTTACTTTGTGCCTATACTTAAAAAATATAAGTTTCTTCACGCAAATCCTAATACCCCCTGTATTAGGATTTGCGTGAAGATACGACTAATTAGTCGTCTAATAAATCGTATGAATATTTAAACTCTAAATATAGTTTTCAAGAGAAAAATATAAATAAATAATAAATAAACATATTCACGCAATTCCCAATACAGGGGTAGACAACGGTCTAGTCTAAACAATTAAATCCCTTTGACCCACCTTCCGCCAAAGATATGTTCGAGCCTAAACATCATCAGAGTAACGTACCATCGATGTATATACTTATTTTATTTGTTTTAAATGCCCTTCTCTCAGATACCTCGTGCTATTAACTGTTACTTTGATATATTTCAAGATGTTTATTCAGTCATCTATCGGTAACTACTACTATTTAAGGCTCTACCCTTTGTAGAGTCTTATAATACCCACGGTGGGAAAGCAAGTCCATATTTATGTATACTTGTCATCGTAACGGCCTGTTAAATACAACTACAAAAAATAGCTCCCTCCCATACGGGAGAGTTTATAATAATCGCCATGATTGGCAAATGGATTGGCGATCGCGGAATCAGATACCTTGCTTTTTAGAGCTGCATTTCTCTTTATCACCTCTTATGGCGCCGACGGAAGGAAAGAGGATTTTTTTTATAGAAAAGGAGGCAATCGAGCTGGTGGCTCACGTGATGGTGATTACTGCAGCCCATGAGCACCCGCAGTACCAGAGGCATAGCAGATGTCCCTAAAATATCTTCGGTGGAAGGTGGGTCGAAGGGACTTAATTGTCTAGACTAGACCTCTGTCTACCCCTGTATTGGGAATTGCGTGAATATATTTATTTATTATTTATTTATATTTTTCTTTTGAAAACTATATTTAGAGTATAAATATTCATACGATTTATTAGACGACTAATTAGTCGTATTTTAATTCCCAGTCACTTCGTTACGGGTAGCTTATAGTTATATCCGGCAATTTCACTAGCGCTCGGCACGTGATTAATTTCTGTTCAGAAAAAAGTGTTCCTTTGGAAATTATACAAAATAATACTTTTGTTTCATTAAAAAATTGAATATATAAAATATAAATGCTTATATTTTACTTACATTACAATTAAAATAGAGAGTTTTTATGAACATTTCTATTACATCTAAGAATTTACTTTAACAGTAAAAATTTTTAGTACACAAAAATGTCGAGGAGGAGTAAAAAAATAGGCAGCAATTAATGGAAATGAAATATACAGCGATGAATGCCTATTATAAGCCTTCTCAATAGTAAAGGTTCATCGTAGTAGATTTAGAGTCAGATATTTTGACTCTATATTAATATGTCTTCTCTTTAAAAATATCTATAGCAATTGATTTCGACAAATCACTTGAGTGACTACCATAATAAAAAAATATACCGAAATGAAGGAGATCGTGGTCGGGCAATAGCCGCAAGATCTTTGATACTAAAATCGCAAGCATGATGCCATTCGAGATTTTTCCATGGATACAGGCCTGTACATTATATTAAATTAGCGCTATTTTTTATTATTAGTGTAATAAAAATAATAATATACTGCAACAGCCATCTTTGTAACGATCTAAGTCTACTGCAGACCATAGAACTCATTCGTAAGGGTTTTCCATAATCGCTACCCTTAAGAAGCGAACTAGCGACCACAGCATTAGATACTTTACACCTCAGACTCTAAAACCCGTAAGCGGTTCCCTTAATTTTATTTTAGTGTTTTTGAGATCGTTTTTCTGCTATCTGTCATTAGACAATTTCGTTTTGAAGGCATTTTTCTTTTTCGCCTCCCACGACGACCACGTTTGGAAACACGGTGATAAATTATTATGTCGTAACTACATGATTTTTTTATACGTTTACATTTTTTTAAAATAAATACTCACTTAGATACAGAAAGTATCACACACTTTGCTCTGGTCCCAAAGTTATCTGCTTTAGCACTTGTTTTATGAAATGGGAAACATAGGAGGTACCAGAAACACCCAGACCCGAGAAAATATAGAGAAAATATTTTCTACTTGGACTCGACGAGGAATCGAACCCTAGACTTCAGAGCTGGCGACATCGTAAAAACTAATGGAGGAGTGGGGTCGTCAATATTACAATAATACAAATCTATATTTCTCGCCAGCTCTTATATCAAGCGTTATGACAATCCAAACGGTCCGTGTTTGTGCTCCGTGTTGCGTATGCATTAATTGCTTCATTGTGATTCAAATAGATTCAATGGGATTGAAATGTCGAAACAATCGGCATACGTCTACAAAATTTCCGACGTATATTTGAAACTGAGCTCGCTTCGAGTTGATACTTTAAATGTATGTATATATGACGATTATTCAAAACAAATTTTCAAATGAGGAAAAAATTTTACGCAACCAAACCAAATCATGTCATTTATTCATCGATATAAGTACGTACCTTAATTTGTTTATTAATATGCAATTTTATTGATTTTTAAAACATATTTATGCTGAACTTTTATGTCATTAAATTAAAGAGAAAAAAGTTAAAGTGTAAGCCACGGTGGCACGGAGGTAAAAGATCTTCGTTTAAGCAAAAAACCTGTGTCAGAAGATCTCGCTCTTTCATACCATGGTTACAAACTTGGTTCATATCAATTGTTTCTTTTACAAAATAAAATCTTACAGCCCAATTTTCAAAATCTGAATATTAAAAAAAAGAAACTAATATATACAAAACTAGTCTATTTGCCTAAGCTGCGCATGTGAAAGTATGTGAGTGTGTGTGTGTGTGTGTGTGTGTGTGTGTGTATGTGTGTGTGTGTGTGTGTGTGTGTGTGTGTGTGTGTGTGTGTGTGTGTGTGTGTGTGTGTGTGTTTGTGTGTTTTTGTGTGTGTGTGTGTGTGTATACCAGTACTTACCTCAATTTCTATTCTGCAAAAGAAGTTCTGTATCATTGTAATTTATACTTTTTACCATTTTATTAATAATTGTTTACATTTATGCTGGTTACTTCTGTAAATGCTCAGTTTTGAGTTGATTTTGTTATATAGCTGACTTGATAGGTTGTTATACTGGCTACTAGCAAATGATGTATTTATCTTCTGTGTACTGTGACTACTACGCCTTTCCTTCTTTTTTCTATGGTAGTTGGATCACAGGGTGTATTTTTGTGCCTCTTTAAAGTTGTGTGCAGCAGTCAGAACGTCCCAAATTCTATATAAGCTTTCGGTAAAGTTGGCGTTATCGTATTGATAATTCCTAACTGAAAAGTCAGGATTATCAAATTATCACTTGCAAAAGAGATAATAGATGGCGCCTATGCCAATAAACAAGGCATAAGTGATATAAGAGAATACAGATTTAAAATTTCAACTGATGCGTGTAAGATACGGTGGCTCGGAGGTAAGAGCGTCGCCACGTATAGTCGAAGGTCGCGGTTTCGAATCCCGCCCGTGTCAGTTAAAATTTTAACTTTTTTCTTTTTAATTTAATAACATAATTGTTTATTAATAGTTATATTTTTAATCTACCGCCGTTTCGGCGTTCCATTCCATAGATATTTTTCTATTTATTATCCGTTGTTTTACCCTACGGACATTTTTTTTAATACATTTTTCTCGTATCGTATATTGGAAATTTAACCATAGGGGTACATTTCGAACCAAATTTCCATTTTCCTTTTGAAAGGAACCATCCGAGCAATGCTTGAGAGCTATTTGAGAATCATTTTATGCAAATGTAATTTCGTCAGGATTGTGAAAGTTAAATTTAATTCTCTGATCTAAAAATATTTTGTTCATATTCATAATTGATTTATATTATATTCTTAAATGTCTACCAAATCACATGTTTTATTGATCCCAAAGTCCACTTCCTTTCAGATCAAAACATTATTATAAGTTGGGATAAGTTTCAAGTTTTGTGAATGCATTAAGATAAAAAGCCTTAAGAACAACGCCATCTTGTATGTTCAACTTACCAACTGGATGGCGTTCTCGACCACCTCTCCAGCTGGGCCTAATTACACTAGAGGCAAAATGTCATTGTGTGTATGTGTAGTGTATTAAAAAAATGTAAATTTAATACTGTAATATTTTTTTACTTAATTGTATTTTGCATACTGTAATTATGTCCAGTAAAACATGTCGCTTTTTTATAGGAAAGGGAAGCAAACGAGCAGGTGGCTCACGTGATAGTAAGCGATTACCGCCGCCCTTGAACACCCGCAATACCAGAGGCATAGCAGATGCGTTGCCAGGCTCAGAGTGCCACCCCCGCAGAGTTGGGGGAGGGGGTTGTGTGGGCCTCCGGTTACCTGCACTCACCAGACGAAACGCAGAAGTTTGTAAAACTTCTAATTCACGCCGGTATTCTGTGAGGTCGTGGTACATCATATCTTTTTTTATGGTGTGCAATAAAGTGTACTCTCTCCCTCTCTCCCTCTCTCTACATCCCCGGTAGAGCCGGCCCATTCATGAAACTTCAAAAGCTGTTGCGTGGCTCTACCACTGTTCAGAATTTAACTTCTGTATATAAAATATTATTACTATTGAATTCGTTTAATTAAATAAATAAATACATACATAGCTAGGGACAGCATCACATACATTTCTCTTATTCCAAAGTAATAAAGTTTATTTTGGAATTTAGAAACAACGAAGGTGCCACAAACACCCAGACCGGAGAAAACATAAAAAGGTGATTTTCTACATTGACACTTTGAAAACCGGTGTATACGCCAGTTGACCACAAAACTCGTTAATTTTATCAAAAAACGTTGCAGCATTCCAAATGGGACGATATCAGAGGCAGCTGAATCGGGGAAGAAGTATGAAATGTAACAATATGATAAGTTACTGACTATACGCCCGGGGTTTCGCTCATCTATTATGACTATAAATGGCATGCATATTTGTGAATAAGGTGATCAAAAGCTTAATTACTGACTTACATATTTGACTTTAACCACAGTCTGACCACTGACTTAACGAGCTGTTAACGTCCATAGTTATTCACCAGGGTTTTCCATAACCGCCACGCTTGGCAAACGGCCTATCCATTTGCCAAGCGTGGCGTTCGCAGTACCAGTCACCTTGCACCTTCGACATCATTGCTCGTTACCGGTTTATTGAATTTTTGTCTGGTATTATTCGATAGCCATTGAATTTTAAGGCCCTTTTTCACTAGCCCTTTACGGCACCCACGAGAAGAAATAATGGTTTATTCTTAAGTCTGGAAATGAACTTCAATCTCTAAAACATTCTTTATGGCAACGATAGCCGAGTTCGATAAGTTCGAGTCAAGAGACCGGAATTCGATCCCCTGGTGGCAGGTTCGTACCAATGGATTTTTTTAAACCTTAATTACGACTTATATCGTTAGCTTGGACTTAAAGACGGTCATGTTGTCCCAAAAATGTTTTCAGTGAAAGGTGGGTCGAACTACTTAATCATCTAGACCTCTAACTATCCCAGTATTGGAAAAGGCATGTATATGTTTTTTTTTTAAATATTCTTTTACAACAAACTTTCGCTTCGCTGCTCTTTGGGAAAGACAATGTACTTTAATTATATATACATATATATATATACATATATATATATACATATATATATATATATATATATATATATATATATATATATATATACATATATATAT
The DNA here is from genome assembly GCA_029286605.1 of Sericinus montela. NCBI lineage: Eukaryota > Metazoa > Arthropoda > Insecta > Lepidoptera > Papilionidae > Sericinus > Sericinus montela. The sequence continues at coordinate 158,673 of JAGSMR010000079.1, read as the reverse complement.
ACATATATATATACATATATATATACATATATATATATATATATATATATATATATACATATATATATACATATATATATACATATATATATATATATATATATATATATATACATATATATATACATATATATATATATATATATATATATATATATATATATATATATATATATATATATACATATATATATACATATATATATATACATATATATATACATATATATATACATATATATATACATATATATATATACATATATATATATATATATATATATATATATATATACATATATATATACATATATATATACATATATATATACATATATATATACATATATATATACATATATATATACATATATATATACATATATATATACATATATATATACATATATATATACATATATATATACATATATATATACATATATATATACATATATATATACATATATATATACATATATATATACATATATATATACATATATATATACATATATATATACATATATATATATATATATATATATATATATATATATATATATATACATATATATATATATACATATATATATACATATATATATACATATATATATACATATATATATATATATATATATATATATATATATATATATATACATATATATATATATACATATATATATACATATATATATACATATATATATATATATATATATATATATATATATATATATATATATATATATATATATATACATATATATATATACATATATATATACATATATATATACATATATATATACATATATATATACATATATATATACATATATATATACATATATATATATATATATATACATATATATATATATACATATATATATACATATATATATATATATATATATATATATATATATATATATATATATATACATATATATATATACATATATATATATATATATATATATATATACATATATATATACATATATATATATATATATATATATATACATATATATATATATATATATATATATATATATATATATATATATACATATATATATATATATATATATATATATATATATATATATATATATACATATATATATATATATATATATATATATACATATATATATATATATATATATATATATATATATATATATATATATATATATATATATATATATATATATATATATATATATATATATATATATATATATATATATACATATATATATATACATATATATATACATATATATATATATATATATATATACATATATATATATACATATATATATATATATATATATATATATACATATATATATACATATATATATACATATATATATACATATATATATATATATATATATATACATATATATATATACATATACATATATATATATACATATATATATACATATATATATATATATATACATATACATATATATATACATATACATATATATATACATATACATATATATATACATATATATATATACATATACATATATATATATATATATATATATATATATACATATATATATACATATACATATATATATATATATATATATATATATATATATATATATATATATATATACATATATATATACATATATATATATATATATACATATACATATATATATACATATATATATATATACATATATATATACATATATATATATATATATATATATATATACATATACATATATATATACATATATATATATATACATATATATATACATATATATATACATATATATATATATATACATATACATATATATATACATATATATATATATACATATATATATATATATATATATACATATATATATATATACATATATATATATATACATATATATATACATATATATATATATATATACATATATATATATATATATATATATATATATATATATATATATATATATATATATATATATATATATATATATATATACATATATATATACATATATATATATATATATATATATACATATATATATATATATATATATATATATATACATATATATATATATATATATATATATATATATATATATATATATATATATATATATATATATATATATATATATATATATATATATATATATATATATATATATATATATATATACATATATATATATATATATATATATATATATATATATATATATATATATATATATATATATATATATATATATATATATATATATATATATATATATATATATATATATATATATATATATATATATATATATATATATATATATATATATATATATATATATATATATATATATATATATATATATATATATATATATATATACATATATATATATATATACATATATATATATATATATATATATATATATATATATATATATATATATATATATATATATATATATACATATACATATATATATATATATATATATATATATATATATTCATACTGCCAAGGAGAGATAATGATCCTTAACTCTTTCTTAAAAGCAGAAATAGTTTTAGCATCGCGAATATTCGGTGGAAGGAGTTCCATAGTCTTACTGCATGAACAGTGAAAGAGTCGGAATAGGAGGCACTTTTGTGGGTAGGGAATTTTAGAAGAGTTTTTAGGTGGGAACGACAGGGCGCTGAAGGTGGACGAGCAAAGCTGAATCGCTCGCGGAGGTAAGATGGTGCTGTTGGACAATGTAGAATATTAAATAGCAGACATAAAATCCTAGTGTTCCTTCGAAAGCGTATAGGAGCCACTTGAGATCGTTGCGAAATTTAGAGACATGTTCATACTTTCGAAGACCAAAGATAAAACGTATACACAAGTTTTGCAAGCGCTCGTTTATTTAGAAGCTCCTCCGTAGCATCCAAGTAACAGGCGTCAGCGTAGTCTATGATGGGTTGAATGAGCGTTTGAGCCAGAGAGATTTTCGTTTTAAAGGGCAATATACCTTGAAGGCATTTTAAAGAATGGAACGAATAATTAACCTTGCGACTGACTTCACTAACATGAGCATGCCAGGATAAAATAGATGATATTGTTATCCCAAGATCCTTCACAGTGTCAGTATATCGCCTAACTTTACTAAGCATATGGTAGAGAAATTTACGAGATTTCGCGCGTATCTACTACCAATTATTATGGCTTGTGATTTACAAGCATTAAGCTTCAGCCCAAAAGATTTGGACCAGGAATTGATCCGATTTAAATCTTCATTAACAGAAGCAATGGCTAGATCTGCTTCTGCCGGAGAAAATGGCGATAAAGCTGCAAATCGTCTGCATAGAGATGGAAATTAGCAGTAATAACTGAAGTGATTGAGTTAATAAAACGGAAAAAGTAATGGAGAAAGAACGCCACCCTGAGGCACGCCGGTGTTAAGTTCGCAAGAGTCAGAAAAGAATTCACAATGCGAACACACTGCGAGCGACCCTGAAGATATGAATCAAACCATTTTATAGAGGTAGAAGAAATATTTATTGTTTGAAGTATTCCAAGTAAGATATCAAAATCGACAGAAGAAAAGCGTTGCTGAAATCTAGCAACACTAGTATAGTTGGTTTATTTGTTTCCATAGCCCAGCGAATATCATCAGTTACTTTAAGAAGGGCAGTAACAGTACTGTGGCTGGGCCGGAAACCAGATTGGAAAGGACATAAAAGTGAATTAGAAAATAGAAAGTCGGATAGTTGAGTATGAACAATGTGCTCTAGAACTTTAGAAAGAAAAGGTAAAATAGAAATCGGCCTAAAATGGGACATCACAGTAGGAGAGGAAACTTTAGGAAGAGGTATGATAAGTGCCTGTTTCAGTCCAAAGGAAAGGTACAAGTGGATAAAGAGTAGTTGAATATATGGGTAAGAACAGGAAGTACTGATGACATAATTAAAACTATCATTCTAGAGCACATATTGTCGTTGCCAGCTGATGTTGAAGAAATCGACAGAATAGACTTTTCACACATTCCTCTGAAACAGAGGTGAAATTGAAATAGGTGGAAGATGGCTTCGAAGGTCGGAAAGTGCACGCAACGTTAGGGACTTGACATAAGGATCTAAGACTGAGGAAGATTGGGAAAATGCTTGTTAAGATCGCTTATGTCGATATCCCTACATATAATTGTAGGAGGCCTTCCGATACCATTAGATTCTTTAAAAATCTCCACACATCAGATGGGCTACGATTAATGAGAGAATCATGGAAATAGCGTCTCTTTGCATCTCTACACATACGATTGCAGCGATTTCGTAATACTTTAAAATAATTTAAATTTCTATCAGAAGGAAAACGTTTATACTTTCTTTTAGCTTTATCACGAAGAGCCATACGCTCCTTTATATCACTAGTGAGCCACGGCGCAGGATTTCGCTTAACTCTAACACTTCGGATCGGTGCATGCTTGTTAAACAAAGTTAATACAATCTTCGTGAAACCACTAACCTTTTCATCAACATTATTACTATTTACTATTGAAGTCCAGTCTATGGCGACAGCATCACGCTGCAATGCCTCCAAGTCTATGCCCTTATAACTACGAAGAAAAAGATATTGCGGTTTGAGTTTTGGTGTTCGAATGCGGTAAGAAAGATAGACCAGATCATGGTAAGAAAAAGAAGTAGTTATTTGGCCATGAGAGATTACATTACTGGGCGATGAAACGATCATCAGATCAAGAAGAGAGGGAATGCAATTAGGAAAATGATGGGTGGCAGAAAGGGGTAAGAGCTGTAGGCTGAAAGAATTTAAGAGAGTTGTTAATCGAGAAGCACGAGAATCATTTTTTAACAGACAAGTATTAAAATCGCCCATTAATATTACATGGTCATATATAGGACAGAGATCAGCGAAAACTTTATCTAGATCGTCAAAGTAGTCAATGGATAAATTGGGACTGTAAAATACAGAAAGCAGAATTTTTGAATTATTTAAAGATATTTCAAGGAATAAGTATTCGGCAGAACCAGAATACGCAGACGGAGACGCACTGACGATTTTGTACCGAATATCGGTGCGAAGGTAGATGGCAACACCACCACAACCTCTACCGATTCGATCATTTCGGATAAGAATATAGCCAGGCAAGGCGAACTGGGTAGACGGAAGAGAAGGTTTAAGAAAAGTCTCAGAGATGAGGAGTGCATCAAGGTACTTACTATTAATGGATGCTAGAAGATCAGAGTAGTGACTAGGAACACTTTGTACATTTATGTGCGCTATTTTAAGATTATCGGAGTGAGGGGTGAAGAGAGAACATAATTCATCATGCAGAGTCAATGTTTCAGAGGATTCACTATCCACGCTCATAAAACTGTCTGAAGACGAGCAGGAAAAAAAAAACTTTCATTAAAATTAGCTAAATCATTCATATTTCTGCGATGTATGTACTAATTTATAATAAATATAAAATTATGACTAAAATATTAAAAATATGTATATATAAATACACAAACATAAAATAATAAAAAGAAAAAAAACGGCTTATTTCAGCTAAACCCAACACTCACTGGTGTAGTGGAAGAAATATGTATATTGTAAGTTAACTATTAAACGAAAATAAATTAGATCAAACAAGACTACAAGTACAAAGGAAAGGGGTTACCAATATGCAAATACAGTAAAAAAAAAATACTATACTAAATAATAATACAACAAAACTACGAGCAAAATAAAATAATGTCAATTAATACACTTTTAACTACAAGAGAAAATACCATAGACCAACAGTATATCGATAGACATTACTTAACGACTTCCTATTATCTATGGCATATTGACAAGATATCTGTTTAGAAATGAAGTAACAGCTCTTAATTGTCAATGTCAGTGGTAAATAAAGAGAAGCACTTTGACAAGATAACAAACAAAACATAAACAAAAGTACATATTGTAAAAATTGATTAACAATTGTAATATTACGTAATTAGCTACAACTCTAATACAGTAAGAAAATAAAAGTGCTAGCAAACTAGGCTGCTAAATGTAATCCAAGATGAGGAAAAAAAATATTTAACAAACTATATACAGCGCAGAAGAAAAATTAATAATAATAATAAAAAGTGGAAAAAAAATTACATTTAATTGCGCTTACGAGCCTTTTTTGGTGCATTTGTCGTCTTAGCAGAAGTAGATGAAGACTCATTCTCTGAACTGGACGGAAACTGTGTAATAAGCTTGTTCAGTTCATCCATAAATTCAATTTTCCGCCTCGTCTTATCCGGGAGAATTATAGTTATTTTTCCCTCAACTGTCCAGCACTGTTTCACACCGAAGTGACTACGAGCAGCAGTAAAAGTCCGGTGCCTGGATTTCGTTAAGAATTCGGAAACTGTGATACCAGTGCCTTTAAAGCAATTTTATTGTCCCAAATGAGATGTCTGTGCTCCATGGTGGAAAATCTTACAAGAACAGGTCGAGTTTTGTTTTGAGAAGATCCTAGCCGATGACATACATATAAATGATCTTGAGTAACTTCGGATAACTTCAACTGGGTAGTTATCACTTTAAGGACTACATCATGTATTTTCTCGCCAGGTTTCTCAGTAATCCCATGAAGAAGAAGCACTTTCCTCCTCATAGCAGTCTCATGTCTGTCTAAACCTTGGGTAAGAAGTTCAATTTGCATCTTCATAGTTGACAGAGTTTGCCAAACAAAGGATTTGAAATCGGAAAACTCTCGAGATAGTGATGAGATGTCAGGGTGTATGGAACCAGCACCGGTAGCAAGTTTTTGTAGCTTTTCTTCGTATTCATGCATACGTGTGCCAAAAAGTTTCTCCAGTTTATCAATATTGTTGACAAGTTGCATATCCATTTTGACTGTTATTGCTTGAATGTAAATTTCTTAATTGTGGTTGTGAAGTGGAGAAGTTATTACCAGTGAATGCAGGTGGGTTTAACAGCTAAATTAACTCATAAATTGTACACATATATTGAAAAATTTAATCCAATGCGATTTTTAAGGGCTTTAGCTACTTTTAATTTTGTTTTGGGATCAGAGCATGTGATATTGTTCCTATCTAAGTATATATTTATTGAAAGGAATGAAAATAAGAAGAAATAAAGAGATTTTAAATTGTCTAAAAATTTTTACCAGCCTGACAATGAAGTGAAAAAGTACGAGAAAAGCTATTTCGACGTATAGTAAACATAAGAAAATATCAGTCTTTAAACCTAAGGGTTGTGGGTTAGTTGTGATTACGAATGTTTGTACTTGCGTCATGGATATATCTAATATTTATCTGTGTATATATAAATGTATGTATTTATATTGTTCTGTAGGACACTAAGACAACGATAGGCTCACCACCTGTCAAGTTTTTCCAAATAGGCTTCGATGAAAAGTGGGTCGATAAGAATTCATTGTCTAGACCTCATTGCCTACCTTAGTACGGGGAATTGCATGAAGATAAAAATATTATAACTAGTTTAATTATGTCTCTAATTTTTTTAATTTTTGTTTAATTGGTATATTGTTATATTATAGTTTTATTGTAACTTTTGTACGATTTATATCGTTGGATTGACACAACGACGACACAAAGACGGCGACGGTTTCACCACTTGTTCGGTTTCACCACGTTTTCCCAAAAAAAAATATTTTGAGGAAACCTTCCCCCGTCGAAAGGACTTAATTGTCTAGACCTATGTCTACCCCTGTATTGGGAATAACGTGACGTTGTATGTACGTAATAACATAAAACATAATAATCTTATGTGGGATACTGTGTGGGATAAATTTTTCTTTCATTCTTTCTTATAACGAAAATTTATTTTAAAATCGCCATCTCCGTAATGAATATTTCAAACTTCGCCGAGTATAATTGCAGTTCATATTTCAGTGAGTTCATTTCAAGTGAAGTGCTGCAAGTGTAAATATTTACTTCGTTTGCTACGAACATTAAAGTTGTTTTCGCATTCAGCTTTATCTCTGCACTGTTCCAGTTTGTTTTGATATGAATTAAAATTAACAAAGCGTTTAATTAAAATGACTTTTTAAAACTATTGAATGCTGTTTTTAGTTTACCGTTGGGAGAACAAACATAATATACTTACTAGGGCAGAACTTTTGCGAACACCTTTACATTCTTTTCGAACTTAGATTTTATTATATGTTGTAATTTCTTATTTTACACTCGTATGAAATTTAAAAATTACAAAATGTGAAAGACACTATTTTTATGGATAATCAATGCAGACAACATTTATATATTTCGTGATGATGCCTGTTGGTTTAAAAAGAACTAAATTATCGAAACCATTAACTACACCATTGTTGAGAAAGGGCTACAGAAACAAAAATACCTTAGACTTTTATATTTTATTTTACAAAATCAATTTGTGACTACAATTTGAAAATATGTACACAAATTAAACCTACAAAAGATATAAGAAGAATGAAAATTTTCAACCAATTTTTTATTAGAAGACGTCACTTTGTGTAAGTCGAGTCGTATTAAAAATAAGCATAATGAATATTTACGTAAGAAACGTACCCCGGAAGTTATGCGGCATACAAATTAACAAAATACTGAAAGGGAACGTAAGGAAGGTTACGAAAAGTTTGAAAAACTTTGTTACATCCTTCTCTAATACATCTTAACTTATTAAATACATAAGTTCTTTCAATAATAACCATATTTGGTAGTGACCCTGCCTTCGACGCAATTGGTCGAAGGTTCGAATCCCGTGTCTGAATGTAGGTCCGAAATGTCAGATCTATTACTCGATTCATGAAAGTTTATGTTATATACACAATATAGTCTTATCTATATGTAAGTAAGTACATAAATTGCTTGCAGCTATAGGTCGAACAGACTTCATTGTCTAGACCTCTGCCTGCCCCCAGTGTTGGAAACTTGCAAGAAGATAAAAAAAACTTACAGTTAAATATAATTATATTGTACTGTGTATAGTAGTAGTAGTATAGTGTATATATAGTATAAAATATCTATGTATAATTATGAATAATATTAGCGGACGTCAGGGCGGTATGGCAGCAGAAGCGGAGCGGGAGCGGTCAGTATAACAGTAATTGAAGTTTCACAAAGTACTGGGCACCTCCGAGAGAAAAGTGTCAGTTGAAGTTTGAAACACTTTTTCTCTTTAATTTAATAAAAAAAAGTTCAGCATAACTTATATCCTTTAAAATTAATAAAAAAATAGCATTATAAATTAATTTGCGTTATCTTATTAATTTTTCCTGCCTGTAAAGGCATGCATATGTTAATAGGCATGCATAGTAATTTTCAATAGGTCCAGTAGATGGCGCCGTTGCTAAATACAGGCATAAATAAAGAAAGACATTTAAAATTTAAACTGATACTAATTATACACGGTAGCTCGAAGGCAAGAGCGTTGTCACGGTATGGCAAAGGTCGGGTTCGAATCCCGCCTCTGTCAGCTGAAATTTAAAACACATAATTAAATATTTAAAAACTTTTAATTTTAAGCCTGTTCGTATCATATGAGAACTTTGTAAATCTTATTTTAAATAGTAATTCTATTTAAAAGTATAGAGTAGTGATTCGGCACAATTTTTTAAGAAATTTCCTAACGATGGCAGCAGAACACCTGGCCTTAAATGAAGTGTCAGACGTTAGCTCTACTGTCAACTCCACTTATAATCCGCAATAAATTCGCCCCGGTCGTGAACATTAAAAAAATTTATGAGCATTGCGTTTCAGCCCCGCTTTCCGCTCCCGCTCCGCTTCCGTGGACGTAAAGTTTCAGGCCTTAGCGGGTTTTGTATAAGGAAAACGATTTGAAAATACGACGGACAACTTAATTTGGCTCCCTCGGAAGAAATTGAATTTATGTGACAGCTTGTCTAAAGTAAGTCTTATTTCCATTTCGCCAGGGCCCGTTGTATTAAAACATTGTTATTAACCTTACGCGGTAAAGGTCAAAATGTAAATGACGGTTTTTAAAGAAGTTCTGTTAGACTCGATTATTGATAAATAAATAAATAAATATAAATATATTCACGCAATTCCCGAGGTCTAGTCTAGACTATTAAGTCTCTTTGACCCACCTTCCACCGAAGATATTTTCGGGTCATAATTGATTGACGATAATTGAGTTTTTCATGTAGTTGCATTGGATACTGACGGCGACTTCTCACCACTTGTCATGCTATCCTATATGAAATGTGATAAATATGAATGGTGGACACTAAAGTGCCTAGACTTAGACCATCCCACTGTTGGTAATACGACCGTGAGCTAGTTTGGTTTGTAAATATATCTAAATAAAGATGATCACACATAATTTTCATATTAACATTGCAAGTCATTGAGTTTAAATCTCTTTCATCCCTTAATACTTGTACCAGTGTTAGCTTACTGAAACTTTACACGTTTTCCAGTCATTCTCATTCATTTTACGATATGTAATATTGTTGGGAATCCGGTTTATTACAAAAGCAGCTTTGACATAAATCAGATGCATATACGAGACGCTCGTCAAGCTTAATAACATTTGGCGTCATATTGAAATAATTTACCTTTATCTTCTTTAGGAGATTTTTCAATATAAGTCATGATAGTTCTTAATTAAATTACAATCAATGTCTTAAATTTCACCATGATTTCTTACTGTTATATTTACGGAAGGTGCAATTCTTTATTTCCAGAATACTTTATACCTCTAGAATATAAGCCGTAAAAGCACTAATCTTTGTTTGTTTTTTGTGCCTTTTCATCTTATGTGAAAAGATAAGGCAATGTATCTCAAATACAGATATAATCAGTGTATATACACTTTAGACGTTGCTGCCCGTCAACAGACTGACCGGCTATGGAATTTTTCTCTGGCACTTTCTAAGATTGTAGAACTATCCCAACATCTGTCGGTAACCATTGATTTTTCTTGGCTTTTGCCTTAGTCGTTTCTTATAACACCCACACGAAAATAAAAGCGAAGTATTTACACCGTAACTATATGATTCCACACAGAAATTTCGTTGCTTTTCATTAATTAAGCTGACAGAAACTGATTTAATTAAAAAAGTAATTAAAGGTGCCATCGCTCCCATAATGAATTTAAAATTTTGAAACAGTTTTATCGACGCTTAAAAATAAAATGAAAGTGATCGCTCACTTGAAAAGAATTAAATTTTTACGCTCATTTTTCGTAACAAAATCTATCGTTAGGGAAGTTAAAAAAAACCTTTATTGTTTACCTAATTTTATTTAAAAAGTAGGTTAATATTTTATTTGAAATAAACTTAATGGAAAAAACATTTTAAGCAGTACATAACTACGAAATTCTACAGAAAGTTTTCAGAATAATTATTTGTGAAAATATACGTATAAATGACATTTAAAAGGCGACTCTATAGCCTAGGTGATAGTGACCTTGCTTCGAAGTTGAGGGTTGTAGACATAAAAACCCGCTAGCTTGCTTAAGTGCTTGCCATTTGTGCGATTAATATGAATGTTTATAAAGGTGTAATTAAGGCTTTGTATTAAAATATTTATCTTCTTCTTTCTTCTTTACAAGCTATCAAGAGACGCACAAAATTGCAATCCCACAAAATTTTCCACAAAGAATGGTCCTCAGCCACCTGCATCTATCTACTTCCCGCAACATTTTGCAAGTCGTCACACCATCTCGTGGAGGATCGCATTATACTACGTTTCCCTCTACGAGGTTGCCAATTTGGAATCTTTCTTCTCCAACGGTTGTCAGTTCTACGAGCTACGTGGCCGTTTCATCGCAACAATATATATGTAACTATGCATGTATGTTGTACCCAATGTCCATAACACTAAGCAGCAGGCTCAACACCTGTCACAATTTCCTAAACAAGCCTCAGAGGAAGTTAAGTCGAAAGGGCTTATATTGAATTGGGGAAAATCGTTTTGCGGAAAAATTATAAGGTGTATAAAAATTTTCATTTTTATTATTTCCGTACACCAGGGAAATTCTTCCTTAAATAAAAGAATGGTCTTAATGTAGAATATAACAGAACTGATAATGAACTAACAATGAAAAGAGCTTCACAAAATTAATTGAAGCACTCTCCAACGATATCAGACACTGGTGCAGTAGTACACGATAAGACAAACAAGGCGGCTTCACTTTCAACAGGCCCACTTGTAGAGATTTTTAATTAACTAAATATTTAAACCGGTCAAACTTAGGACCTAACGGTGTAACTACGTATCCCATGCGTCCGGCATTTATTAGTCCTTTATCAGAGTGGGCTACATAAAGGTCCTCCGATAGGCCTGATACTACTCGATGTATACATACATACATACATACATACATACATACATACATACATACATACATACATACATACATACCAACATACATACATACATACACATCGGTCTGTTATAGTTTACTGCAGGACATAGGCCTCTGCCATAGGAAGGATTTACTATAAATCGCCACGCCTGAAAAGCGGATTGGCGATCGCAGTACTAGGCTAGTCGCACCGCACGCTGCTGCCCATCTTCGGTCAGATTATTTTGATCTGATATTTTAGAGGTGGTTATCTCGCCATCGATCAGTTACTTTAAGGCTGTCTTTAAGTTATTCAAGGCTGTCTGTTAGGCGTTCCCTTAGACGCCTCTTACGACATCTTCGGTAAGAAAGAGATCGGTAATATTCTTAGGCCGTTACCACACGCAATTCTTCACGCAATTCCCAATACAGGGGTAGACAGAGGTCTAGTCTAGACAATTAAGTCCCTTTGACCCACCTTCCACCGAAGATATTTTCTGGACAACGTGACAGGTGGTGAGCCCGTCGCCGCCTTTATGTCCGTACATAATTCGTATATAAGTTTTTGAAAAACTCATTGGTCGAGCCTGCCACTTGGGGATCGAACTCGGGTCTCTCGACTCGAAATTCCAACCACCGAACCACTCGGCTATCGTGACTTTTTTCGTTATATTCTACATTAAGACCGTTACCACACGGAACTCTTATATTCTTACTCGATACATTCATTGTTAATTAGTTGTACAAAGTGTAAATATACTGGAGTAAATATAAAAAAAAAAAAAACTATTTTTAAATTCACGTAAACCCACTAAAGTAAAATATGCAAAATTTTTGGAAAAAACTCAATGGTAGAAGCCTACCATTTCGGGATCGAACTCGGGGCTCTTGACTGAAATTCCGATTAACCAATCACTTTTTATAAGTGACGAATGCCAATAAACGAATCAGCTTTCGTCTTTTTCTCATGTGTAAACATTTGAAACGATAACATGAAAGTTGTCACTGATAGATTATTATTAAAATAAATTTCTTTTTTTTAGTAGGTACTGCTGAAATTTTTGTGCCAGCTTATTTTTCGTGTTCTCATAATTATTATTCCTTTTGTTGTTTTAATTACTATAATATTAATTGTTTTAATATTAAAAACCCGGTATTCTAGTTGTTACTGATCGTGCCTTAAACGCTCAGCATTTTGGGTTCTTATCCCGCTAGTGGCATTTGTGTGGTGAATATCAATGTGCGTACTTGACAGGACGTCAATATGCTTAATAAATATTGATCTGTGTAAGTATTGCACCCTTGGTATTGTATCGTTGGGTTGAATACTCGATGGCGATAGGCTCACCACCTGTATTGTTGAATAATATTTGGAAATGCCTAAATATACGGCAACTTTTCATGCCTTATAGTCCGTACATACGTAGGCTCTTTCTACCCTTCAAAACGGAAAAGAATATTTGCTGCACTTCTACTTGGCAGCATAAATAGGTGTTATTAACCCGTAAAATTGTACTGCTATTGCTATCTCAACAAATTATTAAGTGATTTACACTTATGATTTTATACCATAATAATAAAAAGGAGATAGATGAGTTTTCAGAACAAGAAATGAAGGGCGATCAAGCAAACGATCAGGCATTAAATAAGTGTTTGCGGTTCTTAAGTGCCTTTTGAAGATTTCTTAAACGCTTCAGTAGTCTGCGGCGCAGGTAAGTAAGAAAAAGCGGAAACGATTTAGATTATGATAATATTTCAAATGAAGTTGAAAAAATATAGTATACCCACGATAGCCGTGTGTTTGTGGATCGGAATTCGAGTCGAGAGACCCGAATTCGATCCCCAAGTGGCAGGTTCGTACCAATGAGTTTTTCAAAATCTATGTTCGATTCATATAGTTGCTTTGAGCATAAAGACTGCAACGGGTTCTCCACTTGTCACGTTGTCCCAAAATATCTTCGGTGGAAGGTGACTCGAAAGGACTTAATGGTCTAGACTTCTGTCTACACCTGTATCGGAAATGACGTGAAGACATATAAAGTTAGAAAAAAGAATCTTTTATTTAAATGTTGCCATGTAATAATATTTTTATCTTCCCATTCCCAGTGCACGAACTACTTGCACCTAAGCTAGCTAAGCCTACAGGCCTTTTAACATTTAAATAGCCTTTGTTCCACAGCAGCTCTTTAGAAACCGTTAAGTATGTAAATAATTAGTTATAAATAGACATTAACAGTTACGATAGGTTGAGTGATCGAAATTTGAGCCAAGAGACCCAAGTTAGATACCCAACGCTTGTAACATTGTTTTTTTTTTTTTTTTCAAAAACTTACGTACGATTTATATATCGATAGCTTAGACATGAAGACGGCGACGGGCTCACTACTTGACCCAAAAACCGTACGTATGTATGTATGTATCAATGTTTTTTATGTTCTTCTTTCTTAGGTTTATGGCCTCTCTTTTTTGTATTATAATTTTCAAGGCTTTTCCCTAAGTCAGTTCTCACAACGGCGCGGGAATAAACGTGATTACATATTTTTAAGCAGGCTTTTTCCTAAGTCAGTTCTCACAACAGCGCGGGAAGAAACATGATGACATATTTTTAAGCAGATGCCACTACAGCGGTGGTACATACGTTAGAATTATATGAGAGTAATTTCAATAAATAAACGATTCGCTACAGTTCATCAAAAATACCCAATCCCAAAAGATATTATTTGGATTCCGTTATTGGAGTCCGCGGTCCTTTGTTCAAATGAACTAAGTGTAATCAGCGCGACGGCACAATGGGATTTCCACAAGGGGCATTATTTATAAAATGGGCTGTTTCCTTTTGTTGTTTTTCTTTTTCTCCATTTAATGAGATTGTTTCGAAAAAAAAAATTGTTCTGAACGAATGATTATTTGGAAGAGGTCGTTTATTCGATTTTGACATTTTTTCCATAAAATTACTATTTAAAGTATATAGAAAATATCTTCACGCAATTCCCAATATAGGGGTAGACAGAGGTCAAGTCTAGACAATTAAGTCCCTTTGACCCACCTTCCACCTAAGATATTTTCGGGACAACGTGACAGGTGGAGAGCCCGTCGCCACCTTCATGTCCAAGCCAACGATGAAATTCGTACATAAGGTTTTGAAAAACTCATTGGTACTGCGACCTGGGGATCGAACTCGGGTCTCTCGACTCGAAATTCCGACCACCCAACAACTCGGCTATCGTGATTAAAAAAAGATATAACACTTTATATAATTAAATAGTAAATTAAATAGTATAATTTAATAGGTTAACATAATTTAAAAAAGTATATAACACTTTAAATAATAATTTTATGGAAAAAAATGTAACGACATCTGCAACATATAAATAATAGGCAATAACTAATATAATAAGATAAAAATTCCAACTTAAAACTTGTTAAATGTCTATTTCATTTATACTTATATATGTGTATCTGTATATATGAATATGTGTAGAAGTATATGTATGTAGTATATATGTATGTTTATGTTTAGTAATGTACGCATAAAGTTTGCCATATAATATACATCTCTCCGTTATGGGGCTACTAGGAGATATTTCATTTTAGGAATAAGTAATGCCCTATAAATAAATAAAAAATATATAATAAGATATAACCAACTAGAATACCAATATAGTTACTAGTTGGTAGCCTTTAGAAGGTTATCAAATTCCACTAGAGACAAAGATTTCATATAGAGTATTTTAATGTATATAGTATCCCGACCGATTTCGGCCACAGCGACTTGGACTATTCTGAGCGTCGTTCGTGTGCTCGTTGGTGACTGACGTTATTAGTATATTGACTTTTAATTTTAAAACAAAAATTTATTTACAGAAATAAAATTATGTTAATATTTACAATACTTACTGACTAAAAACTATTATTATCGTAGAGCCTACTCCTCGTGGTATGGTACCAAGAACGCTGGTTGCATGTCCACGTTGAATGGCTAGAATTAACGGTTGAGCGAGAAAAGAACCAGTACTCTTGTCACCAGCAGCAACGACCAGACGCGGATACAATTCCTTAAAACTACATCGCGCGGTGATCCTACGAACCGATCGTCTCTACGGCAAGTGAAACAAATATCTAGTCTCCTTTCAAAGACTCATATTTACACCAATTACCCGATTCAGCTGCTGTGATGCCGCCCCGGCCCTTATCGAAGTACCCTTGATGTGAGAGGCCACTAATGTATCGACACAATTAGCGTCCCACACAAGACTCGAATACATTCATATTCGAACACAAGTGGGATTCGAACACGCAACCCTTAGTTACAAAAGCAGGGTCATTGCCACCTCAACCAACGGTTTATCTATTATAATTGTTATTTTAATACGAAAATATGAAAAGTCATGACTTTAATGCCACGTACCTGTTAATCCGGTTCGTTTAATGAATGGATGGGGGTCATGTGAGTATTATGGGAATTAAAACGTGCCGTGAATGTTACAACAAACAGACACATATTTTGGTTCCTTAATTACATTTTAATTAAATTTGTATCAGTTAAATTTAATCTGCAAATCCTTGTAATACCTGTACGGTGATGTTATCGCAGGCAATTTCGAATGGTAGTATGATAGCTAACCTCACAGCAGAGTTCCTTTTAATTTGGATTAGGAATATAATAATAATTATATATATTTTTTAGCAATGTATAAAAAATTCTTCAGGCCTTTCCAAATCCAAGGGTAGACGGAGGTCTAGACAATTTAGCCCATTCGACCCACCTTTCATGTTTTTCGGGACAACGCGACAGTTGGTGAACCTATACCTAACAGTCTTAGTGTCCAAGCCAAGGCTACAATACATATATTAAAATTGACATACACACACACACACATTGTAGAACATCATTGTAGAAATTTGATATTTGTTCATATAATTGGGTCAGAAGCGTGCTCGTGACCCCTGCCAGCCCTTTTCAGGGCTGCAATTCTACACAGCTGGGCACCCATGCCAACAAGGGTTAGGGCGTCCCCCCAAGGCGACGCACACCAGTTCGTCCCCGTTGGTGTGGAATGCAGCGAGCAAAGCGGCGATGGGGACCGCCAACCGTCACGCACAGCCAGACACGGCGGAAGGTGGAGGACGGAGTGCAGAGTTGGCACGTGGAATGTTAGAGGAGGAATGAGAGATAAGACGAATGAGTTGATTGAAATAATGAAAGAAAGAGAATTAGATGTCGTGTGTTTGTCGGAGACCAAGCGGAAGGGCAGCGGTACTGAAGAGCTCCCTGGCGGGGCGTTAGCTCTATGGTCCGGAGTCCCGGAGAGCGAGAGCGCCTGCCAGGGAGCGGGGGTGCTGCTGTCGTCTCGGTTGGTCGATGTTATGACTGAATATAAGGTTGTGAACTCGAGATTTCTCTGGGTTCGCTTTAAATTGGGACTGACGAAGTTATTCCTTTTGGTTGTTTATGCGCCGGTTGCTTCGTCATCCAGAGCTGAGCTAGAGAGGAGTTTTGGGAGAATGTAAGAGAAGTTCTAGACTTGGTTAGAGGAAACGAAAGAATTGTTGTATATGGTGATTTGAATGGATGGGTTGGTACCGCTCGGCCAGGGTACGAGTCGGTGCTTGGAATGTTTGGTGATAAAAGGGTTAACGATGATGGCAAGCTTATACTGGCTATATGCAAGGAAAAGGGTCTTCTTGTGACAAACACTATGTTTAGTCACAAGAAAATCCATATGTATACTAGAACGAGAGAATGAGAGAAGTATGATCGATTTATTCCTGGTGGATGACCGACTGCGAAAACAGGTGATGGATACGCGAGTGTTTCGGGGTGCTGACCTGGGAACGGATCACTATCTAGTGATTACTAGATTTAGGGGTCTGTTCGCGGGTTGGCGCCACCGGACGGCGATACCAGAACCACTGTCGGTCGGTAGCATCTGAAGCTGGAAGCTTCAGGAAGCGGACACTAGGGATAAATATCAAGCAAGGGTAGCCGAAAAGCTGGATAGCATCGATGTCAGGAAAGAATGTGTGGAAGAAATATGGCAGAGCCTTAGAGATGGAATGGTTAGTGCAGCGGAAGACGTGTGTGGAAGTGTGAAAAGAGGTAGTAGTAAAAAGGGTGATGCATGGTGGAATGACGAAGTGAAAGAAGCTGTAAATAAGAAGTAGAAAGCATGGTTAGACTACTTGGCCTCTAGTAATGATAAGGATATGAGAGAGAAGAGGAAAGAAAGATATAAGCTTTAGAAAGTTCACACGAAAGCATTGATTGAGGAAGTGCGTGAAAGGAGTAGAATGGAAGCGGACGAAAGGTTGACGCACAACTTCAAGGAGAACTCCAAACTCTTCTGGAAAGAGGTTGGAAGGACCCGGAGTGGTGCGACTGCCTTAAGAATGAATAAAGTTATTTCGGGAACCAATGACGACCTCTCAGAAAAATCGGACGTCATGCAGCGATGGAGCGAATTTTATAGAGATGTATGCGTGTGATGATCTTAGTGAGGGATCCGGTGGTGACGCCGTGACTGGTACGCCAGACTCGGACCTCGATGACACTGAGGTCATCAGTATGAAAGAGATTGAATGTGCGATTAGAAGTTTGAAATGTGGTAAGGCTGCGGGACTAGACAGAGTTACTACTGAAATGGTCAAGTATGGTGGGCCACGCGTCTGGGACAGCTTTCATCTGCTGTGCAATTTGTGCTGGCGAACGGGGGCTGTTCCGGATGATTGGCGATCCGCGGTCATTGTGCCTTTATATAAAGGTAAAGGTTCACATTATGACTGCGGGTGCTATCGGGCGATCAGCTTGACCAGTTTAGCAAGTAAAGTTTTCTCGAAGGTTTTGACACGTAGGATGCAAGAGAAATCGGAAAGATTTCTATGGGAGGCACAATGCGGATTTAGACCTGCAAGAGGATGCACGATTCAAATGTTTTCTCTCCGCATGATCACGGAGAAGCTTCTGGCTGCTAACCAGAAGATTTTCTGTGCTTTTGTGGATCTTGAGAAAGCATTTGATAAGGTTGTAAGGAAGAAAATGTGGGAACTGTTGCCGGGGTATGGTGTGGATGGTCGATTGCTAAGGGCTGTGCAGTCACTTTACTGTGACTGTAAAGCCTGTGTGCGGGTAGGGAATGACCTGTCACCTATGTTTAGCGTCCAAACGGGCGTAAAACAGGGTTGTGTCATGTCTTCCTGGCTGTTCATACTGTATCTCGACAGCTGTTTACAGAAGCTGAAAGATAGCTGTTTGGGTGTGAAATTGGGTGACATAAAAGTAAATTGTCTGCTTTATGATGATGATGCAGTGCTTATTGCACCATCAGAGGCAGAACTGCAGACATTAGTCACGTGTTTGAAAGAAGAATGTGAAATTAATGGTCTCCGTTTGAATGCTAATAAAACTAAGGTTCTGGTATTTGAAAGGGATGAAGAAAGAACGAAGTGCGAAGTTTGGGTAAATCAGGAATGTCTAGAACAGGTGAATGAAATTGTATTCTTGGGGAGTGCGTTTAGCCGGGATGGAAGATGTGATTTAGATGTGGACAGGCGTGTCGCTGCCGGGAACAAAGTCAATGGTGCCCTAACTGCGTTAATCAAAAGGCAAAGCGTTGTAAAAAGTGCACGCTTTGCAATACATAACACAGTGTTGGTACCGACTTTGTTATATGGCAGCGAAACCTGGGTATGCCAGAAGAAGCATAAAAGCAGGTTAAATGCAGTGGAGATGCGATCTCTTCGTAAAATGTGCGGCCTTACCATAGCCGACCAAAAGCGAAACGAAGAGATTCGCAATATGGCAGATTTGAAAGATGACCTTGTTTCAAAAATGGATAAGGGCGTGCTTCGATGGTTTGGGCACGTTGAGCGTATGAGTGAAGACCGAATGGTGAAGAAAATATATAGCGCGAAAGTTAATATTAAAAGGTGTCGAGGTAGACCGAGACTAACTTTCGAAGACCATGTGAGCAAATTGCTAGAAGAGGGGAGGGTCAAGAGTACTCGGATACCTAGACGTGCATGTATGAAGAAGATGATGAATCTGAAAGAAGCAAAAGGGGTATGTAGGGATCGTGACACTTGGCGATCTGTTCTCTCTGGCTACCCCGTCAGAGATTGTGCGTGAAGATAAATAAAATAAATAAATAAATATATAAATAAATATATGTGTGTGTGTGTGTGTATGTCAATTTAAATATATATATTATAGCCTTGACTTGGACACTAAGACTGTTAGGTATCGGTTCACCAACTGTCACGTTGTCCCGAAAAACATGAAAGGTGGGGTATATATATATATAAATGATACATATTAATGTATACATACAAGCCACCGACGCGTATAAATAAATTTCTTTTTATATTTTTCTTTCTTTACATGCGCGAAGAACCTTTTTTTTAAACCTAAAACGTATCAATGTATTGAGCACTTCGTAAGTACCGAAAAGAAACATAAAGTATGGATTTTCGGAAAATTGAAGAAATTCGTTATAGCTGTTGTTGTGAATAGGCTGGCCAGCAATGGATCGTCCGGTCGGTTGGACCTACTACTTAAACCTACAGACTTGAACTTTTTTCTCGCCTGGTGAGAAAGGTAACCAAAGACGCACTCATTAAACTTTCTTTCACTTTTAGCCGATTGCGCATATCCCACGACATTCAAAATAAATGGCTGACGATATTTTTATAGGACAATAACGGATTTTCATGTTCAGTTGGAATAGAAAATAAAAAAACTCTGGCAGACTTATTTTACATACACAACGTAGTGTAAAATTTTGGTCTGTCTTGTAAAAAGATTTGCCATTACCACCAAACTGGTATTCAATAACTTGCTTCAGCTACTTAAGAGTTAAGAGCAATGTATGTGATGCTTTCCCTGTATATGTATGTAATCAATGATTATTTATTTAATTAACATTAATGGTCCGGCTTAAAGTGTACAGTTTAAGTTTCAAACGTAATTTTGCTGATAAGTGAAACTTAGTTGTCGATATGATCACAAAACCAATTTAAATTGCGACATCCCCGAAAACAACCAACGCCATTTATAGGTCTTGATGAGTTATTGCTGTTAGTTAAGCGCGATTCAAGTTTAACCCTTCGCTTATGAAATGTGTTAAATCAGTGACTGAGAGACATCGTATACATTTATATACGTAAAATCAGTGTTGTACTTCGAACTTATGATTGCAGACCCTTTTACCTATTATGCCCTTGCTTGTGTATAATGACATAATAGTATTTTAATAACGTAAATGTCTAATAAACCTTCCTGCTAATGGTTATAGTTTTTATTGTTATTGTTTTAATATTAAAAACTTTCAAAATGTTTTCTTGTTTTGTTATTGATGTTTTCTTGTTATGCTTTAACGACCCGGTAACCTAGTTAGTAGTGATCGTGTCTTCGAAGCTCAGAGTTGCGGGTTCTATTCTCGGTAGGGGCATTCATGTGGTGATTATGAATATGAATACTCGAGTTGACGTCAATATGCTTAATAAATATTTATCTGTGCAAGTATGGCATCGTTAATGTTGTGTCGTTGGCTTGAATATTCGGCAGCGATAGGCTCACCACCTGCATTGTTGAATAGTATTAGGAAATGCGTGAAAATACTGCAATATTAGGCTCTTTCTATAAATAGCCTACATATTATATATAATATGTAGGCTCTTTCTACCCTTCAAATCGGAAAAGAATATTTGCTACACTGCTATTTGGCAGTATAAATAGGTTAGAGAGTTTTGGAGAAATTTGACTATTTTGGCCACCTTTATGTTTTTTTATTATTAACCTGTTAAGACTGTAGTAGACTGAATAGTCTACTATTGGTATTTCAACAAATCATTAAATGATTTACACTCATGATTTATTGGCATATTAATAAACAAGAGATCGATGAGTTTACAGAACAATAAATGAAGGGCGATGAAGCATACGATCAGGTCTAACAAATCTTTAAAAAAATCTTTAGTAAAGTTTTTAACCATTTGCCGATTGAACTTGGGTTTTCACATAATTATGCTTAGCTCTGCATTTAAGCACATAAGTGAATGCTCGTGAAAACTCAAAAGCGCATTACGCTTATAAACTGCCTCTGCTATATAATTATTTCTAAAATGTTAATGATGAGATGCTTTGTATACTTAACCACAATTTATGTTACGTACAGTAACGTAGTACGGTATGAATAATACATTAGTTGTATTGTGTTGTAATACATTAGTTGTATTATACAATCTCAGTTATATAAAAATTTTTGTCACGATAGCCGAGTGGTTGGGTAATCGGTATTCGACTCATGAGACCCAAGTTCGATCCCAATAGTTTTTAAGGGTTTATTTAAAAACACATGTACGATTTATATCCTTGGTTTGGACATATTAGACATAAAGACGGCGATAAACTCACCACCGATAACTTAGTCCCAAAAATGTCTTCGGTGAAAAGTAGATCAAGAGGACTTAATTGTCAAACCCTTTGTCTAAGTGAAACGCATGCCCATAGACAATTTTAAAACTTGTTATAGTAAAACACTAAGGTGTAAGACAATCAAAAGTGCATAGTTAATTTTGTAATAAATGTAATTGTAATATAAAATTTTATAAATATTAAAACTTAAAACAAGACAGATGTCGAAGAGGTAAATAGAAAACCTCCAACTTAAATTAAAATAAACCTATTATGTTAAAATTATTATTATTAATACATTATGGTAACAAAATATAGATCTCTGGCCACTTTTGCGTGGGGGTCATTGTAGAAGCGTGCTCGTCGCGAACCCTTTCAGCCCTTTTCAGGGTTGCAATTCTACATAGCTGCGCACCCATGCCATCAAGGGTTAGGGCGTCCCCCCAAGGCGACGCACACCAGTTCGTCCCCGTTCACTCGGATCACTATCTAATGATCACTAGATTTAGGGGTCTGTTCGCGGGTTGGCGCCACCGCATAGTCACAAGAAAATCCATATGTATACAAGAACAAGAGAGATTGAGAGAAGTATGATTGATTTATAGGTGTCCACCATTCATCCACCATTCGGTCATTGTGCCTTTATATAAAGGTAAAGGTTCACCTTATGACTGCGGGTGCTATCGGGCGATCAGCTTGACCAGTTTAGCAAGTAAAGTTTACTCGAAGGTTTTGACATGTAAGATGCAAGAGAAATCGGAAAGATTTCTATGGGAGGCACAAGGCGGATTTAGACTTGGAAGAGGATGCACGAATCGAATGTTTTCTCTCCGCATGATCACGGAGAAGCTTCTGGCTGCTTACTAGAAGATTGTCTGTGCTTTTGTGTCAGGAATGTCTAGAACAGGTAAATGAAATTGTATACTTGGGGAGTGCGTTTAGCCGAGATGGAAGATGTGGGTTAATCAAAAGACAAGGCGTAGTGAAAAATGCACGCCTTGCGATACATAACGCAGTGCTGGTACCGACCTTGTTATATGGCAGCGAAACCTGGGTATGCCAGAAGAAGCATAAAAGCAGGTTGAATGCAGTGGAGATGCGATCTCTTCGTAAAATGTGCGGCGTTACCTTAGCCGACAGGAAGCGAAATGAAGGGGTTCGCAAAATGGTAGGTTTGAAAGATGACCTTATCACAAAAATGGATAAGGACATGCTTCGATGGTTTGGGCACGTTGAGCGAATGAGTGAAGTCCGAATGGTGAAGAAAATATATAGCGCGAAAGTTAAAAGGGGTCGAGCTAGGCCGAGACTAACTTTTGAAGACCATGTGAGCAAATTGCTCGAAGAGGGGAGGGTCAAGAGTACTCGGATACCTCGACGCACATGTATGAAGAAAATGCTGAATCTGAAAGAAGCGAAAGAGGTATGTAAGGATCGTGACACTTGGCGATCTGTTCTCTCTGGCTACCCTGTCAGGGACTGTGCGTGAAGATAAATAAATAATAAATGTCTTCACGCAATTCCCAATACAGGGATAGATAGAGGTCTAGTCTTGACAATGAAGTCCCTTCGACCCTCCTTCCACCGAAGATATATCGGGACAACATGGTAAGTGGTGAGCCCTTCGCCGTCTTTATGTCCAAGCCAAGGATGTATTTCGTACATAAATTTGTGAAAACCCATTGATATGAGCGTGCCACCAGGGAATCGAACTTGGGTCTCTTGTCTCGAATTTCCGACCACCCAACCACTCGGCTATCGTGACTATAAAATTAAAGAAATGACTATGAAACTATGAAAAGAAAAGAAAATTTTAAGCATACATAAACCTTCATGCAATTATTCACACTGGGGAAAAATTATCCACACAGAGGTCCAGACACTGAATTTATTTGAACACTCCTTTCACTAAAGATTATTCGGGCAAACGTGACAGGTGTGAGGCAGTGACCATCAATCAATTTATGAAATTTCTGTATTTTTTTGTCAGTCTGATTCTGATTATAAAATTGTAATTGATCCCAAGTATTTACCAAATTCCCTTGGAGAAGTATTTTTGAACCTATTAGCGTGGAGACGCTTGGGTTGTGGAGGTGCGACTTTTATCAAAGAATTCCTGTATTGGGAAGGTATCTAAATTTTAATATAAATTTATTACACATCTACATCGTTGCCGTAATGGTCAGTTTATACTTTGTTTAAATTTCGTGATTCATCTGTCGGAAGCCATAGCCGCCATTTTATCAAAGAATTCTTGATCAAAATATCTATTGATCCGAGGGTTGGCATACCTTTGTCAACTCGTTCATTAATAGAGATTAGGCTGGCACTTTTTATTTAATTTTATTATTTATTTTGTTTGTAGTTTATTTTTTAATTTTTACTTTTTTATATTTAAATTAAGTAATTTTATGTTTAAGGTTTTTAAATTTCTTTTAAATTTCCTTTTTTTTCAGTATCCACAAAGTATATTTTGTTATTATAATACAATTGTACAAATGTAGTATTAATAATTCGATTTATAAAATAATTCCATTATATTATATTGTCTTCAGGCAAAATAAATTACTCCAGATAAGCTAATTCACACACAGCCGTTGCTTTGATTCAAATTAATTTATTTTAATTAATACACAAGTTACACATAAGCTACATTTTCCTAAATATAAGCTATATGATATATAGTGTATTTTTCCGTCTGATAATAAATCACGTTTGAATTTACCAACCCCGTTCTTCCCGAGGGTGCCGTACGAGGCGGCTAAGGTATGGCTTCCGACAGATGAATCACGAAATTTAAACAAAGTATAAACTGACCATTACGGCAACGATGTAGATAGATGTGTAATAAAATTATATTAAAATTTAGATACCTTCCCAATACAGGGTTAGCTAGAGATCTAGACAATTAAGTCCTTTCGACTCACATTTCACTAGATCTTATTTCGCGACACCGTGAAAAGTGGTAAGTCTTTCGTCTAAGCCTACGACATAAAACGCATACAAGTCTTGAAAAAAAAATCTCATTGGTACCACCTACCTACTTTCTTCTGTGAATCGGACTCGGGCCTCTTGACGTGAATTTCGAACAACTAGGCTCTCGTTATTATATCGGCTATCGTAACATGAGAGGTGACAGATGCATTTATCTTTCCCGAGGGCATTACTTCAATGTTGTAAAAACATTTAAAACAGGGGTACAAGAGTTTTACACTATAATTTTGCGGTGCAAACCCAGGCAACTCCTTGTTAGTAAGTTAATAAAATTTATTGCATCTAAACATTTTTTTCCACTCAGAGTACATATTTTGATATAATTATATATTTTCATATAATATGATATGCTGTGGCCTGAGAAAGCTAAAAACGTGTTTCAGGTGACAGCGTCTTCGCCGTTCTTTATACTTATATACTATGTTGTGGAAAAAAGACATGACAATAATCTTAATAATAATAATAATACCCAACCAGACGGAAGCCCTCGACAGGGGAGACCAGACGGCCGAGGGTTAGGGCGACAGGGAGAGAAACCGGCGGACGATGCGGGCAGTATCGAGGAGCACTGTTTTTTGCATTTGAGCTCGCAGAGGTGCGTCACGAAGTCCCAGTCGCCTCAGATGTTCATAGAGGCTGACTGGGATTAACCCATTCGAAGAAACAACTATAGGAATAATTTCAGCGGGTACACCACCCCACATGTCGGTCACCTCGTGAGCCAGGTCCAGATATTTCGTCTTTTTGTCTGTTTCGGCTGTCGCGAGGTTCTCGTCATATGGGATGGTAATGTCCAATAAAAATATCCTTGACTGTGCCCGGTCCATCAACACGATATCAGGCTTATTTGCCAGAATCGTCCTGTCCGTAATGATGGGCTGGTCCCAATAGAGCCTGGCACGGTCATTTTTGAGCACGGCCTCCGGAGAGTACCTATAGTAAGGCAATTTCCGTCCGACGAGATCGAATTTAGAGCGAGCTCCTGATGTAAAATCCTGGCTACTAGGTTGTGCCTATGCAGATTCTCAGAGTTAGAAAGCATGGAACAACCGGAAATGACATGCCGAAGCGATTCCCCAGGATGGCGACAAGCTTGACAGATGTCGATGGTACCATCCCTTAGGATGTATTTCCCTTAGTTGTTCGTCTTAATAACCAGATCCTGTATCGTACAGACAAAACCCTCAGTTTCCCTAAAGAGGTCACCGAAACGTAGCCAGTTGAGGGAGGCGACAGTATCTACGAACGGCTCATGCAGAACCTTGTAGAACCTCCCATGGAGCTCTTTCTCCTTCCATACGGTCTCCCAGTCGGAAACGCTCTGTACTCCCGGGTCCTGCCATTGCTCGTCGGCCAAGGATAGAGGGGTAAGTCCTTTATCACTCATAACGACGTCTGAGTAGAACGAATCATCCGATTTCACCAGAAAGTAATTACAGAGGCTGCACACCTCGCAATTGTGCATGGTGAGAGCGCTTAAAAAGCCCCGCCCGCCATGCTTCCGCGGTAAGTACAGCCTCATTACTGACGACCCTGGATGATGCATTCTGTGAGACGTCATAGTGGTGCGGACTTTTTGGTCCAGGGCGTTAAGGTCGGTTTGAGTCCACCTGAGTATGCCGAAGGTATAAATCAGGACTGGCATGACCCAGTCGTTAAATGCGCGTGCCTTATTCACGCCCGACAAATAGCTGTTAAGGACTTTTGTCAGGCGTGCAAAAAACACTTCGCTAACCGACTGTTTCATGCCAGCCTCATCGACACCCAAGTTTTGTGACATACCCAGGTATCGGTATGTATCAGACTTGGAAAGGGTCCGTATGTTGACGGGCATAGCCAAGTCTATGCCCTCGGTGTTAGTGACCTTGCCCCTTTCAACATGGATAACCGCACACTTATCCGTCCCGAGCTCCATCCTGATAGAATTGCTAAAATCACAGGTGATTCTAAGCAATTCCACCAAATGGGAGCGGCTGGAGTCGAACAGCTTGAGGTCATCCATGTAGAAAAGGTGGCCTTCCGACGCTGAAATCCCTTCCCCGATCCCTCCAGTAGCGTGCTGAGAGGATTCAGGGAGAGGCAAAATCATATTGGGCTCAAAAAGTCGCCCTGAAAAATACCCCGTCGTATCCTAATCCGGTGTTCCGCAGCCGTCATCCGCTCACCTAGATGACAAAGGGTCATACTCCATCGCCCCATACAGTACCCGAGGAAGTCTCTTACTGTATCGTCCACTCTGTACAGTTCAAGGACATAAGCCATGTATGGGGCACCGAGTCGAACGCCTTTCTGTAGTCTATCCAGGCAGCAGAGAAGTTCCGACGGTTGCGTTTAACCACCTTGCCGATGACCGCGTCGATGAGAAGCGGTTCCTTGGTCCCACGACCACCGCCTCGACATCCATTCTCAGCACGCGACATGATCCTATTCACATTAATGTGCCGGGTGATTCTCGTGCTCAGAATAGATGTTTGTGACCCCCCTCCCGAGTCTCTTTACTACTGGGTAGTAAAGAGACTCGGGAGCGACTTCTGTTCGAGAGCTTCTTGAAGCTGTCTGGCGAGCACAGCGTGACACACCACGAACCCCTTTAGCCAGAAGTGATGCAGCCCGTCGAGCCCCGGACTTTTCCAGTTCGGGGCTCTACGGACCGCCTCAGCTACGTCTTCAGGTATTATGACGACGGGGTCCATGGGTGTAATATCTGCACTCTGTCTCGCCACGATTTTCATCCAGGAGCCCTCGCTGTGGTTTGCGGGCTCTGACCACAGGCTACGCCAGAAGGTGACAGTGTCAGCCTGATCAGGTCCTTGGCCCGCCCCTCCAGTTTCTGCGCGCTCCAACGATTTATAGAGTCTCTTTTGGTCACTTTGAAAGTGACGATTCTGGTTATACCGCTTTGACCTCTCGGTATACCGCCTAGTCCGTTTCCTCCAAGCTGCAATTTTTTGCTTCAGGTCGTCTATGCGTTTCGTCAGCTTTTGCGTTATACCTGGCTGGGACAGGTTAATATTAGTCCCAGCGAACGCCATCCTTACGGAGCGCACAATCCTCGGCCTAATATTGCCTGACCTGAAGCTTATCAGACTGCCAATGAGGGTCCTTGCCTCTGCGATACGTTCCTCGATTCTCCGTCTCCACGCTGGGATAGCACTACGCTGCTTAGTAGCGCGTCCAGATGTGGGAAGTTTGACGCCAATAATACGGCAGACTGCCAATGCAGCGCCAAAAAGAATGGAGTCCGTATCTCAGAGGTTCCGGCTGGTTTACAAAAAGGTACTCAGAATCGGGTTCAGGGCCCTCACGACAGAGCAATTGCGCTTGCTTAAAATTATACGGGGGAGTCATGGTCGGGTTTCGAGAGGCATTTCGCGAATTTCCTTAACCGCCTCTTCTAATATGCTCCTCATTTGCTCTGCATCTTGGGCAACTGTTTCCCCCTCTACTGAATCTACGGTAACAAGAAGGTCCATGGCAGCATCCACACCTGCACGAGTTGCACTTTGTGGAGCGGCATCCTCTATCACCGCATTTTCATTCGAAGATGGAACAGCCTCACGTCTTAGTCGTTCGAGTTCGGCATCATCGAGAATTTTCGAATGGATGATATACCGAACTCGGTCTGCAAGATTTTGCTAGGTGACAGTAACAGTAGGCTCGAGCTCAGCAAAGAAGCGATGCATGCTAGCCCGATATGCAAATCCTCCGTTTTCTTCCCCTTTAGCCCTAAAGTACGCCTGCAATGCGTTCATATTCATATTCTTCGTCCATCGCATGCGGCGTACTTCACCAGTGGCGGGTGCCAATTGCTGAATTCCAGAGGACCCTGCTGACACCAAGCCAACTGGTGGGGATGATGGATGCGGGGTGGAGCTGGATGGTCGTGCTGCCCCCAGCACTCGGCTGGCGGCCCGCATGCTACCGCGTCCAGCGCCAGCTCCAGACGCGCCCTGGCGGCCCCCAGGCAGCGGCCCTAAACGCATTCTTTTATTTTCCATCATCCATTTATGGGGCGTCATTTAACGGAAGACTCCCCCAGACCGGCACCGTTTAATGCAGCGAGGCCATATGCACAGACGGGCCTGTGCACCCTCAAGTATTTTGAGACACGGCGCTAACATCTCTTGCCAAGGTGCTGACTGATTGCGCCGATGTAACAGTTTTGTCACTTAAGCTGTTACGCCGGTGGGCGATGGGGACGTCACTTCCCTACGCCTTATTCGTTTTATTTTGCTTTATTCATTTTATTTTATGTATAATTATTTTTATGTATATAAAAACCCAACCAGACGAGAAATATAATAAATACCCATAATAATAATTAGAATACACACACACTCGTGTGTGTGTGTTACTGTAGCAAAACAAAGAGATGTTCGGCACAGTCCTTGACATTATCAAGCTCAGTACCTGTCATGTTATACAAATGTAAAATATGAAAATGTCTTTGGTTGAAGGTGGGTCGAAAACACTTAATTCCTCTAGGTTTTTTTAAATAAAATTTTAATTTATATGGCATACTGAGAAGATATTTACATTCTGTGTTAGAAGTCGTTATAGACCTACAAGTTAAGTGCTAGGTAGTCCTTTAGCTTAATCTTGTAAAAAGATAATGCCTTTTGATGTTTATAAAATACACAAAATAATATTTTTCAAAACGTTAAAGTGGCACTGTAAAGGACCATTAAATATTGAATAATTTATGTATTCCTTTAACTACTTTACCTACGTCGCTAATGGGTATGAAAGGGGATTTTAAATTTTTAGATTTATGCATAAGGAGTATTCGAGCCTTTAGAGACTTTAAAAAATATATTTCCACTTTAAGTGAGACGTAAAACCTATTTGAATATACAAGTTGTCAATTTAGCATCACATAACAGGTTTTCCAGCTTTTATACTTATTTTTGACCAAAATTAGATAGCATATTTTTTCTTTTAAATATATATTCAAGATTAACTCTAAACTGCAAGATATCGACGAAGTGATTAAGGCAAATTTTCTTAACGAGTGGTGCCTATACCCTGCTTTTCTATAGTTGTTGTTAAGTAAGCAAGCTGTTAAGTAAGACTACTAGAAAGTTATAATATTTGGAAACGAATAAACCGTAGTTTACATTTTATTAAAAAAGAAAACCTTAAGAAAAGTAACAGTAAGACAAATGCTATGCGACACATACTGCCTTAAGTAAGTACTCGAAAGCAATTTCGAAGTCAGCACCAACATACAAACAGCTTGCACAGCTCTCTTGATAAAGTTAAATTAACAGTGTTTCTAACTATACAAACACAGTACTGCTTACTTTCTTTTGCTCACTAACTCGGTTTCAAGACGTACATTCGTAAATGCGTAAAAAACACTAAACTAATTGTGACCTGTATTGCTGAATAGAAATAAAATGTATAAGCAGTGCAGTTAAATAGAGAGAGAGAGAAATATATATATATATATATATATATATATATATATATATATATATATATATATATATATATATATATATATATATATATATATATATATATATATATATATATATATATATATATATACATATATATATATATATATATATATATATATATATATATATATATATATGTATATATATATATATATATTAGTCTAGATATGGGTGGACGGAATTTCGAGTCGAGAGACCCGAGTTCGATCCCCAGGTGGCAGTACCAATGAGTTTTTCAAAAAATTATGTACTTACTTCGTTGGCTTGGACATAAAGACGGCGACGGGCTCACCACCTGTCACGTTGTCCCGAAAATATCTTCGGTGGAAGGTGGGTCGAAGGGACTTAATTGTCTAGACTCAACCTCTGTCTACCCCTGTATTGGGAATTGCGTGAAGACATTTTTTTAATTTTTTTTTAAAATAAATATATTTAAGCCATTCCCGATACCGTGGTAGACAGAAATTCAGATAATTAAGTTCTCTCTACCCACAATTCATCAAAAACATTGTTTGAGAGCTAGTGGAGGGTAGTGAGCCTGTCGCCTCTACATATCCAGGCCAGTAATTTAATCGTAGGTACATATAGGTACCGTGACTTATTTATTTATTTTTTAATTTTCGTTTAATCTATTTGCCCAAGATACTATTTATTTATTAAGGAAAACATCACATACATTGCTCCGATTCCAATTTATTATTTATTATTGGACTTTATTCCCTGTCTTTAAATTACTAGGTTTACCTTTAAAATTGCTGCGTACCAGAAAGGCGGACCTTTGTTATTATTTTGTAAATTGGTCATGTCTATATTTTACTTGGCGTCAATAAACTACATTATATTATGTTGTTCAATCCCCATGAGGAAGGCTTAGCGACCAAGATAGCGACAGGTTTACCCCCAGTCACATTCCCCCTGCCCAGTACTGAAAATACTGCCGTAAAATTGTTATTTTTTGTCCCAATTCAATAGTATGTACTCTCAAGAATGTTTTAAAACTTTTAAGTGCATGCTGCTATTTTAAACTAAAATATAGAACTAAAATCTGGATTACAGAGAATATGTATTCCAATGTTTTTAGATCATTCTTTTTGTTCATATTTTAATATATGTAGAATTGCATGTTTATATGTTTAAATGATTTGTATGTTTATACTTTAATCTCGTAAATGCGGTCTTAGAGCTCCGAGGACGAACGGTGTACACACCGGTTTTCATGGTGTCGCCGGCACTGAGGTCGTCTGTTCGGTTCCCGTGCGGTTCAATGTAAAAACACTTTTTCTAAATGTCCTCGGGGTTGGGTGTTTGTCGTGCCTTCGTTGTTTCTAATTCATAATGTTACACAAGTGCTTAAGCTTCTTGCTTTGGGACTAGAGCAATTTATGTGATGTTGTCCCTATCTATGTATGTAGTTTATTTTAGACTGACTGGTTTCAGCAACTCCAGGACTAATGTCATATTTTGCGTATGGGTAGGATCGCATAACTCAGACATAGTTCGAGATACGAGCCAACGTAACTCCTCACGAAGCCTCGTTAGGTTATCGTTGATCTCGGGGAGAGGAGGCTAAGCCGAGAGGTCTAGCCATGTATACCGCAATCGTCTGACTCCTCACCTGGACTCCATATACGCTCGTTACAGAGGGCATTCGGTGACACCTATTTTGAAAATTACTTGTTAAATAAACCGCGTTCAGTCATAGCGCTAATTACATTCCGAACTTCGATTTAATCAGACGTAATAGGATTTTGGCTAAACGACTATGGCGAATAGTATAGATGTTTGTAATACATAGCTGAGTATTAAATATATTTACGCCAAATCTTCACTACCACATATATACACACAGTAAAGATATCTTCAAAAAACATTAAAATAAATGCAAATGTATATTATGATTATGATTTATAGAGATATCGGGAATAAAATTACAAAAATATATTAAAAATATTTTAAATTACAGGGTATATGCATATACATCTTCATATAAATACACACAGGTACATCTCGTTCCATTTCGACATTTTAAATGCATTAGGATTCGGCTCTGGCGTCATGTAGTAAGTGATTTCAGTCGCACTCTCGATATGGTGGAGTATAAAAGTAAATGGGAATCATTGAAAATTTTTAGTCAATAGCATTTTATGATCATGATGTTAAAGAAGGGCGTGAGGCAAAGAACATATATTCTTTGTGTTGAATATTTTAACGTTTTAACTTTAGTAAACAAATAAATAAATATCATTACGCAATTCCCAATATAGGGGTAGACAGAGGTCTAGTCTAGACAATAAATTCCCTTCGACGCACCTTCCACCGAAGATATTTTCGTGACAAACGTTTTAACTTAAAATCGTAAATTTTTAAAGCATTTATTATAGTTTTTATCTCAACGCATTTATTAAATTTAATTAACAATTAAGTCCTTTTGGCCCACAGTTCCTCGAGGATTATTTGGGCATAACGTGACAAGTAGCGAGCTTATCGCTCTCTTAGTGTCTAAGACCACGGTACAAAATATAGCCAATAACACGGCTATCTTGACTAAACGTTATAGCAAGTACAGTGATAAAAAAATTAAAAATATTATGTTATATAAATATTTTGAATATATTTTAATTAGATACTTACGGGAGTGGCGTATGAGAAGGGGAAGGGAAAACATGGGTTGGCAACCACACGGTACCACACTTTTATATTTCTCCATCTAAACCACAAGTCACGAAAGCCGGGTGGTTCGGTGATCGAAATTTCGAGTCAGGATACCCGAGGTAAATCCCCAGGTGGCCGGCTCTTACCAATTGTTTTTTTTTAAACTTATGTACGATTAAATCGTTGACTTCGACATAAAGACAGCGACTGGTTCACCACCTGTTACCTTGTCCCGTAAATATCTTCGGTGAAAGGTGGGTCGAAGGGACTTAATTGTCTAGACTAGGCCGCTGTATTGGGAATGGCGTGAAGATATATTTTGGCTTCTAAACCGCAGTGTAACAACTATTGTATTTAGGTTAGATGGGTATTATAGTCGCAACTATTCGGATGCAGGTTCACTACCAAAGTGCTACTAGTACTACCTTTTTAATAAAAATTTCAGGATTGTAAAAAAAATGTATTAAGTCACGATAGCCGAGTTGTTGGGTGGTCGGAATTTCGAGTCGAGAGACCCGAGTTCGATCCCCAGGTGGCAGTACCAATGAGTTTTTCAAAAACTTATGTACGATTAAATCGTTGACTTCGACATAAAGACAGCGACTGGTTCACCACCTGTTACCTTGTCCCGTAAATATCTTCGGTGAAAGGTGGGTCGAAGGGACTTAATTGTCTAGACTTGACTTCTGTCTACCCCTGTATTGGGAATGGCGTGAAGATATATATATATATATATATATATATATATATATATATATATATATATATATATATATATATATATATATATATATATATATATATATATATATATATATATATATATATATATATATATATATATATATATATATATATATATATATATATATATAAAGTATGTAGAGAAAACGTCGTTTTCATTGTCTCTATTCGGACATGAATTGAGACAGACCAGCCATGATCTGTATTACCTCTGTGTACACTCTCGCTTCAAGGATTTGTTATTTCCAATTTTGCTAAGCTACAGTGCAAAGTTGGCAAGTATCTTAATGGCTACGTTATAGACTTACGGATAAGATTCAAATTGGACTTTAAAATATCTTCAAATTTTAAACCAACATACTAATACGATCAATGCATGGTAGCCTAATGGTTGTGTGGCCGGAATAAGAGAATTGACTTCAATTCCCAGGTGGTAGGAGAGTTTTTTCAAAACAAATGTACGATTTCTGTCCAGACAGACGTGGACATAAAGAAGGCGACAGGCTCACCACATGTCACTTTGTCCCAAAAAATTTCTTCTGACCCATTTTGGAGAAGAGGGCGGAGAAGGTTGGATGATGTATTGTCACACTCAACGACTAAGATAACCCTCACTCTGGCTCACCAGACACGTTGAATCTTAGACGCAACCTCCCGTCACCGATATGCTAAAATTTTGTCTGGTATTTATTCGAGACTGTTATCCCGCCATCAGTCGGTAGCTTACTACATTTAAAGTGTTTTCCTTTACTCATCTTCTACCCACCCAAAAAAGGAGGTATATTCTTACTTTAAGCACATAGAGCAAACATAGGCCATTACTTTAAATTTCATTGGCTCATTTTGCCAATATAAGGAAACTATGTTTACAACAAATACTCTATGATCCTTTCTGTGTAGGTTATGTATACAGAAGAAAACCTAATTTATGTTACTTCCGTCATAAAGGCGTGTAGGTCTACGTATGGTCTGCTAAAGTTTTACATTAGCCAGTTTTACTAATTACCGACATTTACAAGTTTTGCCTGCTTGCAATTTAAAGCTTATGACTGCTTGCGGCAGGCTCTTGAGCCCCGTAAAATTAAAACACACAGCTGTGATAAATAATAGTTTAAGTTTTGGTTTTAATATATCTGACTCTGATGAAAGTAGACATAGCGGGAGAGAACGTCAGAATCGAAGAAGAAAGTGGAAGACTGAGGTCTTACCCTACAGATAGGAAAGAGGTGTCATTTTTAAATATGTATTTAGGAATTTAGTTTTAATGAACATTTAAATATGCTGCCTCTACTGATACTAGAGGAAATACGATAAAAACTCGTAAGAAAAAATCACACATCCTTATAATTTAGGTTTTGCCTTAGTATGATACTCGTACATTTATATGTACGAGTATGAGTTGTAAAAAGTTGAGAGTATAAAGTTGTGGCTGTGGTTATCCATAACCACAGCCACAACTTTATACTCTCAACTTTACTCTCAACTTGAACTTTTATACTCTCAACTTGAACTTTGACAGCTTGAAATTATTATTTAAATTAGTATAATTAAA
>JAGSMR010000079.1:112500-117500 GCA_029286605.1 Sericinus montela | reverse complement strand
AGTTGAGAGTAGTTGTGGCTGTGGTTATCCATAACCACAGCCACAACTTTATACTCTCAACTTTACTCTCAACTTGAACTTTTATACTCTCAACTTTACTCTCAACTTGAACTTTATACTCTCAACTTTACTCTCAACTTGAACTTTTATACTCTCAACTTGAACTTTATACTCTCAACTTTACTCTCAACTTTACTCTCAACTTGAACTTTATACTCTCAACTTGAACTTTTATACTCTCAACTTGAACTTTTATACTCTCAACTTGAACTTTTATACTCTCAACTTTACTCTCAACTTTACTCTCAACTTGAACTTTGACAGCTTGAAATTATTATTTAAATTAGTATAATTAAAAAATACTGAGTAAGTACACGATACATACATAATTCTGACTTAGAAAGGTAAAGTTACTTTCTATTACATAACATTAAAGAATAGCAGCTTGTATAAATATAACATAGGATATTCGCCCTTATATGGGATACCGCACCTTACACTTCAATCGCTGCTCCCTGTCAGTTGTATTCACGGCATTCCCAATACAGGGATATACTGAGGTCTAGACAATAACGTCCTGTCGACACACTTACCACCGAAGATATTTTCGGGACGATGTACAATTTTTATTACAAAGGAGGTGGAGGAGTGAGAGGTTGTATATCACATGAAAACATAACATGTAATTTTATTTTAAATATCAAATTCTAAGAATTAATACATGGGTAGGGACATCGTCATATATATTGCACTGATCGCAAACTGAATAGCTAAAGCACTCGTGTTATGGAAACATCGAAGGCACTATAACAACCAGACCCGAGACTTCGTAGCAAAAGTGGTCTGTCTGAGGATCTAACCCGCGACCTTAGAACCGAGGACACCAAGAAAACCGGTACGCACGCCATTCACCCACGATCGGTACACACGACATTCACCCACACCATGATAAATATATTAATTTAATATATCAGGGGTATTTTGAAATTTATGAATGTCCTCTCAGATCAGTAAATCTTGTAAATCAATATTTTGTTAACGTTGGACAAGAGCTAGCTGAAAATATTCTAAATAATAACCCAACATTAAAACTAAACAAGAACTATACACTTAGTATCGAAGGTAAACTGTCATCGTTTGTTCTGTTCGAAACTAACTTGGAAGAGGTTAACCATATGATTATGTCATTAAAATCAGAAAGTGCTACAGGATGGGATGAAATACCTGCTAAAATCTTAAAAGTTGTTAAAGACCTAATTACCCCTATTATTTGCCACCTGTCTAATCTCTGTTTCTCAAAAGGTATCTTTTCAGACGCATTAAAAATGTCAATCATTACTCCCGTGTTTAAGGGTGGGGAAGGAGGCGATGTCAACAATTATAGACCGATATCAGTTTTGTCTGCGATCTCTAAGATCCTAGAAAAACTGATAAATAAGCGTCTAATGCAATATCTAGAGGTTAATAACATTTTATCAAAAAATCAATATGGGTTTAGGAAAGGAAAATGTACGCAAGACGCTATTTTAGATATGACTACAAAAATTGTTGACCAATTAGATCGACGAAAAAAATGTTTAATAGTGTTTTTTGATTTAAAAAAGGCATTCGACACCGTCTCTTTTCCCACTCTTGTACAAAAACTAGAAAGGATAGGAGTAAGAGGGACTCAACTTAAACTTTTAAAAGATTATTTAAGTAATCGCACGCAAAGGGTGAAAGTCGGGGAATATATAAGTAAAGACCTTCAAGTACCCCACGGCGTTCCTCAAGGAAGCGTGTTAGGACCAACGATATTTTTGATATATATGAATGATCTATGTAATTTAAAAATTGATAATGAACATATAATATCGTATGCTGATGACACTGCCTTAGTTTTTACAGAAGATACATGGGAAGAAACTCATAGGGTAGCCGAAGCTGGATTGGCTAGGGTAGTGTATTGGCTTGAATTAAACTTATTAACGATTAATGTCTCTAAAACCAACTACATTTGTTTTTCAATTAATAAACGGACACAGCCCAAAAATTATAAACTTAAAATACATACGTGTAATAATAAAAATTATTGCAACTGTACATCTATAAATCAAGTTACTTGTACTAAATACTTGGGGTTGATGATCGACCAAAGACTATCTTGGCATTTTCATATTGAGGTTACTACATCCAGAATACGTAAGTTAATCTGGATTTTTAAAACCCTTGGACATGTTGCTACCAACAAACTCATCAATCAAATATATTTCGCTCTTGCACAGTCAGTTTTGACATATTGTATAGCAGTATGGGGAGGTGCATCTAAGGTTAAATTTCTAGACCTTGAACGCAGCCAGCGATCCTTAATAAAAGTAATACATAATAAGCCCTACAGATTTCCGACCCAAAATCTGTACACCATTAGCCAGTTATTAAGTGTCAGAAAGCTATACATAATTGAAATTGTGAGAGAAAGACATAAAAGAGTATCTTATGTACCTAAATGTTGTACCCGACGAAAGAAAACTCCAATTTACAATGGTGTAGTCAAAACTGAATATGCAAGGCATCAGTTTAAAATAGAATCTGAATATGTTTACAACAAGGTTGACAATCTTTTAAATATATCAAAATTAAACTTGTATGATTTAAGAAATAAACTTTCGGCGTGGCTTAGAAAACTGAACTATAGTGAGGTGGAAGCATTTTTGGCCGTTATTCAATGAATATCAGTGACTGAGACACGCAAGCAAGCACGCACGCATGCACGCACGCACGCACGCACGCACGCACACACACACACACACACACACACACACACACACACACACACACACACACACACACACACACACACACACACACACACACACACACACACACACACACACACACACACACACACACACACACACACACACACACATACAGAATTTATAAGTTATATGTAATTAGATAAGTAAAACTGTAAGATATGGAAGAGCAGGACATCTTGGCACAAGTATTTAATTGCTTAAAAAGATGTTCTGACGTTTGATATAATTGTGTAGACCTAAACAGGAAATAAAGCAATTTTTATTTATTTATTTTATATTGTATACCACAAGACAAAAGAATACAGACAAAAATAATAATAAGGATGATGTATAATTTGGTCGCCTTATCGCTATTTAGCTATTTCTTCTACGCAACCAAAGATGCAAAGAGATATAGAATATGGAAACATACATAAATATGTATTAAACATACATGCAAATATACAAGAAAATAAAAATAAATATTCAAACAGAAATAACTAGGTACAGCGATCCGTCTCCGTGCCGGAGAGACAGACAGATGACGTTCTTTTATCAATTTTCATGATGATATCTATGATGTCAATACGATATTATAATACCAAATGGCTCCCGTTAGTTGAGAAATATTGTTTATCTGTGTATATATCGATCTATGCTTTACGGCCTGTAAAAAATATACTACAAATCATAGACCTCATGATACAATGTTTGTGACGTTGTCCATATGTATGCGATGTATGATACATAATCAGAGCAATGTATGTAATGTGGTCCCAATGTATGTATATAATCATCGATTATTTATTGAATTAACTTTAATGGCTCGGCTTAAAGTGTACAGTTTAAGTTTCAAACATAATTTTGCTGATAAGTAAAACCTTGTCCTCGATATGATCACAAATCCAATTTAAATTGCGACATCCCCGGAAACAACCAACGCCATTTATAGGTCTTGATGAGTTGTTGCTGTTAGTTAAGCGCGATTCAAGTTTAACCCTTCGCTAATGAAATGAGTTAAAGCAGTGACTGAGAGACATCTTCTTATCATATACATTTACGAGTATTAGCGTAAAATCAGTGTTGTACTCCCAACTTATGAGCGCAGATCCTTTTACCTATAATGCCCTTGCTTCTCTGTATTGCCATCAAAGTATTTTCATAACTTAAATGTCTAATAAACCTTCCTGCTATATTTCGTGTTCTCATAATTATTATTTATTTTGTAATTTTAATGCTTATAATTTTTTTGGTTATAATTTTTATATTAATAACTTTCACGATGTTTTCTTGTTATGCATTAACGACCCGGTGTTCCAGTTAGTAATGATCGTGCCTTCGAAGCTCAGAGTTGCGGGTTCTAATCTCGGTAGGGCCATTTGTGTGGTGATTATGAACACGATTACTCGAGTTGATCTCAATATACTTAATAAATATTTATGTGTGTAAGTATTGCATCGTAAATGTTGTGTCGTTGGCTTGAATACTAGACAACGATAGGCTCACCACCTGCATTGTTGAATAGTATTAGGAAAAGCGTGAAAATACTGCAATATTTCTAAAGTACTGCCTTATAGCCAGTAAATTTGCTATACTGCTATTTGGCAGTATAAATAGGTGAGAGTGTTCTGGAGAAGTTTGACTAGTTTGACCCCCTAAAAGTTTTTTTATTACCGTGTTAAATTCAGTCTACTATCGGTATTTCAACAAATCATTAAATGATTTACACTCATGATTCATCGATGAGTTTTCAGAACGATAA
The DNA here is from genome assembly GCA_029286605.1 of Sericinus montela. Lineage (NCBI taxonomy): Eukaryota > Metazoa > Arthropoda > Insecta > Lepidoptera > Papilionidae > Sericinus > Sericinus montela. The sequence continues at coordinate 112,961 of JAGSMR010000079.1, read as the reverse complement.
ATGAAGGGCGATGAAGCATACGATCAGGTCTAACAAACCTTCCTTAAAAAATTCTTTAGTAAAGTTTTTAACCACTTGCGGATTGACCTTGGGTTTTCACATAATTATGCTTAGCTCTGCATTTAAGTACATAAATGAATGCTCGTGAAAACTCAAAAGCGTTTATAAACTGCCTCTGCTATGTTATTAATTCTAAAATGAGATGCTTTGTATACTTAACCACCAATTTGTGTTACGTGCGGTAACGTAGTACGGCATGAATAATATATTAGTTTTTATTGTATTATAAAATTTCAGTTATATAAAAAATTTTGTCCCGATAGACGAGTTGGGCTATCGGTATTCGACCCATGAGACCCTAGTTCGATCCCAAAGGTTCGTAGCAATGGGTTTATTTCAAAAACTTATGTTTGGTTTGGACATATTGGATATAAAGACGGCGACATACTCACCGCCGATCA
>JAGSMR010000079.1:22500-107500 GCA_029286605.1 Sericinus montela | reverse complement strand
ATGCTGCAATTTTGAACTATAATATAAAACTAAAAACTGGGGTACAGAGAATATGAATTCTAATGATTTTAGATCATTCTTTATGTTAATATTTTACTATAAGTAGAATTGTAAGTTTAGATGTTTAAATATTTGTATGTTTGTACGTTAATCTCGTAAATGCGGTGTAACTTAGACCTCCGAAGACGAACGGCGTACACACCGGTTTTCATAGGGTCGCCGGCTCAGAGGTCCCCGATTCTATTCCCATGCGGGTCAATGTAAAAAAGACTTTTTCTACATTTTCGCGGGCCCGGGTGTTTGTCATGCCTTCGTTATTTCTGATTCTTAAAGCAAGTGCTTAAGCGTTTTGCTTTGGGATCAAAGCTATGTATGTGATGTTGTCCCTATCTATGTATGAAGTTTAGTTTAGACTGACTGGTTTCAGCAACTCCAGGACTAAAGGCATGTTTTGCGTTTGGATACGATCGCATAACTCAGATATTGTTCGAGATTCGAGCCAACCTAGCTCCTCACGGCAAACCCAGAAGTAATTTAAGGTTACCGGTGGCCTCGGCAGAGGAGGGAGTAAGCCGAGAGGTCTTGCCATGTATACCGCGATCGTTTGACACCTCGCCAGGACTCCATTCACGCTCGTCACAGAGGGCAATCGGTGACACCTACTTTGAAAATTACTTGTTAAATAAACCGGGCTCAGTTATGACGCTATTAACATTAGAAACTTGGGTTTAATCAGACGTAAAAGAACGTAGGCTAAACGGCTATGACGAATAGTACATATGGCGGATTATGTTTGTAATACATATTTAAGTATTAAATACTACAATTCTAAATCTTCATAACCACATATACACAGTAGAGCTATCTTTAACAAATATTAAAATAAATTCAAATGTACATTATGAATATGTTTCATAGAGATATCGGGAAAAAATAAAAAAATATATTAAAACTATTTTAAATTAGAGGGTATATGCATATACATCTTCATACACATACACCCAGGTACATCTCGTTCTATTTCGACATTTTAAATGCATTAGGATTCGGCTCCGGCATGTAGTAATTGATTTCAGTCGCACTCTCGATATGCTGGAGTATAAAAGTAAATGACGTTGTGCATTAGCTATACTGGAAATGGAATGTCGTCGTACGTGGGAATCATTGAAAATTTTTCAACCAATAGCATTTTATGATCATTATGTAAAGAAGGGCGTGAGGCAAATATTATATACATTTAACGTTTTAACTTTAATAAATAAATAAATATCTTCACACAATTACCAATACAGGGGTAGACAGAGGTCTAGTCTAGATAATTAAGTCCCTTTGACCCACCTTCCACCGAAGATATTTTCGGGACAACGTGACAGGTGGTGAGACCGTCGCCGTCTTTATGTCCAATCCAGCGAAGTAAGTACATAAAATTTTGAAAAACTTATTGGTACTGCCTGGGGATCGAACTCGGGTCTCTTGACTCGAAATTCAGACCACCCAACCACTCGGCTATCGTGACTTTTGTTTTCAATTTACTTAACTTATTTGGAATAACGTGACAAATGGCGAGCCTATCGCTCTCTTAGTATCCAACACCTTGGTGCAATATATAGCCAACCACTCGGATATGGTGACTAAACGTTATAGCAAGTACAGATGTACAAAATATTTTTTAATTAGATACTTTCGGGAGAGGCCTATGAGGCTAAGTTGGCAAAAGTGTGGTACCGTGACCACACTTTTATATTTCTCCCTCTAAACCATAAGCCGAGTGGTTGGGTGATCGGAATTTTGAGTCAGGAAACCCGGGTTTGATCCCCAGCTGGCCGGCTCGTACCAATGGGTTTTTTCAAAAAACTCATGTACGAATAATTCGTTGGCTTGGACATAAAGACGGCGACGGGCTCACCACCTGTCATCCAGTCCCGTAAATATCTTGGGTGGAAGGTCGAACGTGGGTTAGGTTACAAGGGTTTTGTTATCGCAACCATTCGGAGGCAGGCTTACTACCAATCTTCTACTAGTACTACCTTTTTAAAATAAAATTTTCAGGAATTTATGGAGAAAACGTCGTTTTTATTTTCTCTATTCGTACAATAATTTAGACAGACCAGCCATGATCTGTATTAGCTCTATGTACACTCTCGCTTCCAGGATTTTTTATTTCGTATTTTGCTAAACTACAGTACAAAGTTGGCAAGCGCAGTGCTTCTCTTAATGGCTACGTTATAGACTTACGGCATAAGATTCAAATTGGACCTTAAAATATCTTCAAATTTTAAACCAACATTCTAATACGTTCAATGCACGATAACCTAGTGGTGATCGGAATAAGAGAATTGACTTCGATCCCCAGGTGGTAGGAGAGTTTTTTCAAAAACATATGTACGATTTATATCTGGCTAGACATAAAGACGGCGACATGCTCATCACATGTTACATTGTCCCAAAAATGTCTTCTGACTAATTTTGGAGAAGAGGGCGGAGAAGTTTGGATTATGTATTGTCACACTCAAGAACTAAGATAACCCTCACTCTAGCTCACCAGACACGTTGAACCTTAGACGCAACCTCCCGTCACCGGTACGCTGAAATTTGGTCTGGTATTTTTCGAGACTGTTATCCCGCCATAAGTCGGTAGCTTACTACATTTGTGTTTTTCTTTACTCAACTTCTACCCACCCAAAAGAGGAGGTACATTCTTACTTTAAGCACCTAGAGCAAAGATAGGCCATTACTTTAAATTTCATTGGCTCATTTTGCCAATATAAGGAAACTATTTTTACAACAAATACTCTATGATCTTTTCTGTGTAGGTTATGTATACTGAAGATAACCTTATTTATGTTACTTCCGTCACAAAGGCGTGTAGGTCTACGTTTGGTCTACTAAAGTTTTACATTAGCCAGTATTACTTATTAACGACATTTACTAGTTTCACCTGCTTGCAATTTGAAGCTTATAAATGCTTGCGGCAGGCTCTTGAGCTCCGTAAAATTAAAACACACAGCTGTAAAAATTAAAACATTAAGAATTGGTATTAATATATCAAGACTCTGATGAAAGTAGACATAGCGGGAGAGAACGTAAGAATCGAAGAAGAAAGTGGAAGACAGAGGTCTTACCCTACAAACAGGAAAGAGGCATCATTTTTAAATATGTATTTCGGTATTTAGTTTTAATGAACATTTAAATATGCTGCCTCTACTGATACAAGAGGAAATACGATAAAAACATGTAAGTAAAAATCACATATGCTTATGTTTTAGGTTTTGCCTTAGTCTGATACTCGTACATATAACCACATCCACAACTTTGACAGCTTGACATTTTTATTTAATTTAATTTATTAATATACATGGTCCGTATAATTAAAAATTACTGAGCAAGTACACGATACATACATAATTCTGGCTTAGAAAGGTAAAGTTTCTTTCTATTACGTAACATTAACGAATAGCAGCTTGTATAAATATAATATAGGGTACGCGCCCCCATATGGGATACCGCACCTTACACTTCAAACGCTGCTCCCTGTCACTTGTATTCACGGCATTCCCAATACAGGGATATACTGAGGTCTAGACAACAACGTCCTGTCGACACACTTACCACCGAAGATATTTTCGGGACGATGTATTCGTAATTTTTTATTTGTTCGCTTCTTACGTCACCTGTGAAAGTAGGCGGAGGAGTTAGAGGTTGTATATCACATGAAAACATAACATGTAATTTTTTTAAAATATCAAATTCCAAGAATTAATACATGGGTAGGGACATCGTCATATATATTGCACTGATCGCAAACTGAATAGCTATAGCACTCGTGTTATGGAAACATCAAAGGCACTAAAACAACCAGACCCGAGACATCGTAGCAAAAGTGGTTTTCTACATTGACCCGTCCGAGAAGTTAGCCCGCGACCTCAGAGCTCGAAAGACCATGAAAATCGGTACGTACGCCACACACCCACGAAGGTTTTAAAATAATTGAAATGAGTATTTGGCGAGCGCGTCTAAGTCACGATAGCCGAGTGGTTGGGTGGTCGGAATTTCGAGTCAATAGACCCGAGTTCGATCCCCAGTTGGTAGGCTCGTACCAATGGGTTTTTCAAAAAACTTATGTACGAATATCGTTGGCTTGGACATAAAGACGGCGACGGGCTCACCACTTGTCACGTTGTCCCGAAAATATCTTCGGTGGAAGGTGGGTCGAAGGGACTTGATTGTCTAGACTCGACCTCTGTCTACCCCTGTATTGGGAATTGCGTGAAGTATTTGGCGAACAGTGTGTCACATATTGTTTATCCATGTTATCTGTGTCGAGCACACGTAGGGTTACGTTATGATGTACTATATACTCAAACCCTATGTGTGGGTGTTTGTGTATGTGTGTCGTAATAGGTTTCTAGTTGCCACGGATATATACAGTATATATTATTTCCTAGAAAGAAGTCTATTTTATATTTAGGACGTTAGGCTCACCTATCACGTCCTCCCAAATAAGTTTCGGTGAATAGTGGGCCAAATTTTACTTCTTTTGTCTAAATTGCCCCAATATTAGAAAAGTCATAAAAATAATAAATCAATAAATATCTTCACGCAATTCCCAATACAGGGGTAGACAGAGGTCTAGTCTAGACAATTAAGTCTCCTCGACCCTCCTTCCACCAAAGATATTTTCTGGACAACGTGTCAGCTGGTGAGCCCGTCGACGCCCTTATGTCCAAGACAACGATATAATTCGTAATTAAGTTTTTGATAAACCCACTAGTACGCGCCTGCCACCTGGGGATCGAACTCGGATCTCTTGTCTCGAAATTCCGACTACCCAACAACCCGGCTATCGTAACTTATTAAATATGATGAAATATAAAAAATTTTATAAAGATACTAAAATTTAAACAAAATGCGTTCTTATATAAGTCACCATTGTACTACAGCAGTAAGAAGTAAGTGTTCATAATAGCAAAGTGGTTGAGTGATCGTAATTTGAGTCAAGAAGCCTGAATTCGATCTCCAGGGGTTTTTTTCAAGCATTGTTTTGCTTATGAACGAATTATATCGTTGGTTTGGACATAAAGACGGCGACAGACCTATCACCTACAGCGGCTATTCAAAAACTGATTCCGAAGCAAGGTGGGTCGATTCAGAGAAGGACTTATTTGCTTCGACCTCTGCTTTCTCTAGTATTGGGAATCGCGTGAAAATTAATAACGATACCATAATCAAAACAAAATGCGATATTAAATATAGGTTACCATGGTAATGCAACGAATAACAAACGTATGAAAATACAATACGACGAAATTGTGAACGTCTTCTTTTTCTGTATATTTTGTGTTTTTCTTTATATCATATTTGTACCTGATCGTATGCTTCATCGCCCTTCATTTATCGTTCTGAAAACTCATCGATGAATCATGAGTGTAAATCATTTAATGATTTGTTTAAATACCGATAGTAGACTGAATTTAACACGGTAATAAAAAAAACTTTTAGGGGGTCCAACTAGTCAAACTTCTCCAGAACACTCATCGATCTCCTGTTTATTAATATGCCAATAAATCATGAGTGTAAATCATTAAATGATGTGTTTAAATACCAATAGTAGACTGAATTTAACAGGTTAATAAAAAAACTAGTCACGATAGCTGAATGGTTGGGTGGTTGGAATTTCGAGTCAATGGATCCGAGTTCCATCCCCAGTTGGTAGGCTCGTATCAAAAACTTATGTACGATTAATTCGTTGGCTTGGACATAAAGACGGCGACGGACTCACCACCTACCACGTTGTCCCGAAAATATCTTTTGTGGAAGGTGGGTCGAAGGGACTTAATTGTCTAGACTAGACCTCTGTCTACTCTTGTATAGGAATAGCGTGAAGATATTTATTATTTATTTATTTATTTAATAAAAAAATTGAAAGGTGATCAAACTAGTCAAACTTCTCAAAAACACTCTCACCTATTTATACTGCCAAATAGCAGTGTAGCAAATATTATTTTCCTGTTTGAAGGGTAGAAAGAGCCTACATATGTACGGGCTATAACTTTAAAAATATTGCACTTTAGAAATATTGCAGTATTTTCACGCATTTCCTAATACTATTCAACAATGCAGGTGGTGAGCCTATCGCTGTCGAATATTTAAGCCAACGATAGAACATAACGATGCAATGATGCTCGAGTACTCATATTCATAATCACCACACAAATGCCCGTACTGAGATTAGAACCCGCAAACTCTGAGCTTCGAAGACACGATCACTACAAACTGGGACACCGGGTCGTTTATGCATAACAAGAAAACATTATGAAAGTTTTAATATAAAAATAATAACATAAAAAAATTATAACCATTAAAATTACAAAAGAAATTTATAATACACACAAAGTACACGAAATATAGCAGGAAGGTTTATTAGACACTTAAGTTATGAAAATACTTTGATGTCATTACAGACAAGCAAGGGCATTATAGGTAAAAGGGTCTGCGCTCATAAGTTGGGAGTACAACATTGATTTTACGCATATACTAGTAAATGCATATGATAAGAAGATGTCTCTCAGTGCTTTAACTCATTTCATTAGCGAAGGGTTAATCTTGAATCGCGCTTAATTAACGGCAATAACTCAGCAAGACCTACAAATGGCGTTGGTTGTTTCCGTTGATTTCTCAATTTAAATTAGTTTTGTGATCATATCGATGACTAAGTTTCACTTATCAGCAAAATTATGTTTGAAACTTAAACTGTACACTTTAAGCCGAGCCATTAAAGTTAATTAAATAAATAATCGATGAATACTTACATACATTGGGACAATATTACATACATTGCTCTGATTATATATCATACATCGCAAACATAGGGACAACGTCACATACATTGTATCATGAGGTCTATGATTTGTAGTATAGCTTTAGAGGCCGTAATGCCTAGATAGATATATACACAGATAAACAATATTTCTCAATGAACGGAAGTCATTTGGTATTATAATATCGTATTGGCATCATAAATATCATCATGAAAGCTGGCAAAAGACGTCACTTGTCTGTCTCTCGGGCATCTTTGAGACGGATCGCTGTACCTAGTTACTTTTGTTTGAAGATTTATTTTTATTTTTTTGTATATTTGCATGTATGTATAATACATATTTATGTATGTTTCCATATTCTATATCTCTTTGCGTCTTTGGTCGCGTAGAAGAGATAGCTAAATGGGGATAGGGATAAGGCGACCTAATTATATACCATCCTTTATATTATTTTTGTATTCTTTTGTCCAGTGGTATACAATAACGTATAATGGTGTGAAATATAATAATTCATTCATTCAATACCGTATATTTTGTATTAAATAATATTTTTATTATCACAATTAGAAATTGGAATAGTTTATGTGGAATATTTGGAGCCGTTATTATTAAGAGCCATATTTGATATTGACTGAAATGGCAACTGTTGCGATAAAGCTATTCCAGTCTTCTATGCGTTTAATATTGTAATGTTTGACGTAGATAAGAGGATTCAGCCCACGTAAGCCAACACTCCGATTAGAAGGATTTTAGACATACATTTAGCTTCTCACCCGATATGTTGGTTAGATTCGTTCAAAATATTAATTTTAAGTTAAACTCACTTTTTAATAATTTACATGTTTAACAACCTCCTGTGGATGAATTTCAGTGTGACGCCTGCTCTGAAGGTTCAAATCAAATCATTTATTCACCAACATAAGAATGTATATTCGTTTATCAATAGTCATTTTTATCTACCACCGTTTCGCAATGAGGACAACCTTTTTTGTTTGAATTCCAGATAGATCAATCTAGAAAACCACTTTTTCTACTTTGTGACGGGTCTAGGTGTTTGTGGTACGAGTCCCATCGTTATTTCCGATTCCTTAACACAAGTGCTTTAGATTCTACTTTGGATTTAGAGCAGTGTGTGTGATGACCTACGTATTTATTATTAAATATAATATTTTATAGCTTATTTTTGTACAACGTGATAGTTGGTGAGCCTTTCGCCGTTTTAGTGTCAAACAACGACATAATATTCACATTGATAAATATTTCTATAAACATATAAACAGCCATGACTGGAGTGCAAACTTTTATATTCAGAAAACAAATGTTAGCTTCAAGCGGGATTTGAATTCCTTTAGCTTCGAAAACAGGGTCACTATCAACGAGGCTGTTGGGACATAATAAAGTGCATGTTATTACTTACATATTATAAGTAAATTTCGCTATTAAAATAATTTTAATTTTAATTAAAAAAAACCATATGATCGAATAGCAGAGGAACTTAAATAGGAGAGGGTCAAGAGTACTCGGATATCTAGACGTACGCGTATGAAGAAAACGATGAATTCACATGGGAAAATCGTAAGAATAGTGACACTTGGCAATCTGTTCTCTCTGGCTACCCCAACACTATGCTATGAGATATGTATGTATGTGTGTATGTAGAAAAATTTTACGGCCACATTGTTTAGTTGACCCTGCCTTCGAATCCAGCATAGTGACCTGCAACTCTGAATCTTTGATAGGCAGTTAAGTCGATATTAAACGAAATGTTTTAATACACACTAAGTTAAATACGCACAAAGCAAGAACAGTAATAAGCAAATGACGTCAGTCCTGCTCAAGGTCATTGGCGTAAACGGAAGTGTTCGCTTGTTCAATGCAAATTCAAAGTTATCGGTAAGCAGCACTTATGAAAAACATTATTCTTATAAAGGACTACAAATATAATACAGAAGAAGATAGACAAATATGATATAAAGAAAAACACAAAATATACAGAAAAAGAAGACGTTCACAATTTGGTCGTATTGTATTTTTTACGTTTGTTATTCGTTGCATTACCATGGTAACCTATAATTAATACCGCATTTTGTTTTGATTTTGGTATCCTTATTAATTCTCACGCGATTCCCAATACTAGAGAAAGCAGAGGTCGAGGCAAGTAAGTCCTTTCTCTGAATCGACCCACCTTTCACCGGAAACAGTTTTTGATTAGCCGCTGTAGGTGATAGGCCTGTCGCCGTCTTTATGTCCAAACCAACGATATAAATCGTATATAAGCAAAACAAGGCTTGAAAAAAACCCCTGGAGATCGAATTCAGGCTTCTTGACTCAAGTTCCGATCACTCAACCACTTTGCTATTATGAACACTTACTTCATACTGCTGTAGTACAATGGTGACTTATATAAGAACGCATTTTGTTTAAATTTTAGTATCTTTATTAAATTTTTTATCTTTCATCATATTTAATAAGTTACGATAGCCGGGTTGTTGGGTAGTCGGAATTTCGAGACAAGAGATCCGAGTTCGATCCTCAGGTGGCAGGCGCGTACTAGTGGGTTTATCAAAAACTTAAGTACGAATTATATCGTTGTCTTGGACATAAGGGCGTCGACGGGCTCACCAGCTGACACGTTGTCCAGAAAATAACTTTGGTGGACGGAGGGTCGAGGAGACTTAATTGTCTAGACTAGACCTTTGTCTACCCCTGTATTGGGAATTGCGTGAAGATATTTATTGATTTATTATTTTTATGACTTTTCTAATATTGGGGCAGTTTAGACAAAAGAAGTAGAATTTGGCCCACTATTCACCGAAACTTATTTGGGAGGACGTGATAGGTGAGCCTAACGTCCTAAATATAAAATAGACTTCTTTCTAGGAAATAATATATACTGTATATATCCGTGGCAACTAGAAACCTATTACGACACACATACATAAACACCCTCACATAGAGTTTGAGTATAGTACATCATAACGTAACCCTACGTGTGCTCGACACAGATAACTTGGATAAACAATATGTGACACACTGTTCGCCAAATACTCATTTCAATTATTTTAAAACCTTCGTGGGTGTGTGGCGTACGTATCGATTTTCATGGTCTTTCGAGCTCTGAGGTTGCGGGCTAAATTCTCGGACGGGTCAATGTAGAAAACCACTTTTGCTACGATGTCTCGGGTCTGGTTGTTTTAGTGCCTTTGATGTTTCCATAACACGAGTGCTATAGCTATTCAGTTTGCGATCAGTGCAATATATATGACGATGTCCCTACCCATGTATTAATTCTTGGAATTTGATATTTTAAAAAAATTACATGTTATGTTTTCATGTGATATACAACCTCTAACTCGTCCGCCTCCTTTCACAGGTGACGTAAGAAGCGAACAAATAAAAAAATACGAAATTGTACATAGTCCCGAAAATATCTTCTGTCGACAGGACGTTGTTGTCTAGACCTCAGTATATCCCTGTATTGGGAATGCCGTAAATACAAGTGACAGGGAGCAGCGTTTGAAGTGTAAGGTGCGGTATCCCATATGGGGGCGCGTACCCTATCGTATTTCCTCTTGTATCAGTAGAGGCAGCATATTTAAATGTTCATTAAAACTAAATACCGAAATACATATTTAAAAATGATGCCTCTTTCCTATTTGTAGGGTAAGACCTCTGTCTTCCACTTTCTTCTTCGATTCTTACGTTCTCTCCCGCTATGTCTACTTTCACCAGAGTCTTGATATATTAATATCAGTTTTTTTTTACAGCTGTGTGTTTTAATTTTACGGAGCTCAAGAGCCTGCCGCAAGCATTTATAAGCTTCAAATTGCAAGCAGGTGAAACTAGTAAATGTCGTTAATAAGTAATACTGGCTAATGTAAAACTTTAGTAGACCAAACGTAGACCTACACGCCTTTGTGACGGAAGTAACATAAATAAGGTTATCTTCAGTATACATAACCTACACAGAAAATATCATAGAGTATTTGTTGTAAACATAGTTTCCTTATATTGGCAAAATGAGCCAATGAAATTTAAAGTAATGGCCTATCTTTGCTCTATGTGCTTAAAGTAAGAACGTACCTCCTCTTTTGGGTGGGTAGAAGATGAGTAAAGAAAAACACAAATGTAGTAAGCTACCGACTGATGGCGGGATAAAAGTCTCGAAAAATACCAGATCACATTTCAGCGTACCGGTGACGGGAGGTTGCGTCTAAGGTTCAACGTGTCTGGTGAGCTAGAGAGAGGGTTATCTTAGTTCTTGAGTGTGACAATACATAATCCAAACTTCTCCGCCCTCTTCTCCAAAATTAGTCAGAAGACATTTTTGGGACAATGTAACATGTGATGAGCATGTCGCCGTCTTTATGTCTAAGCCAGATATAAATCGTACATATGTTTTTGAAAAAACTTTCCTACCACCTGGGGATCGAAGTCAATTCTCTTATTCCGATCACCACTAGGTTATCGTGCATTGATCGTATTAGAATGTTGGTTTAAAATTTGAAGATATTTTAAGGTCCAATTTGAATCTTATGCCGTAAGTCTATAACGTAGCCATTAAGATAAGCACTGCACTTGCCAACTTTGTACTGTAGTTTAGCAAAATTGGAAATAAAAAATCCTTGAAGCGAGAGTGTACATAGAGCTAATACAGATCATGGCTGGTCTTTCTAAATTATTGTACGAATAGAGAAAATGAAAACGACGTTTTCTCCATAAATTACTGAAAAATTTATTTTAAAAAAGTAGTACTAGTAGTAGATTGGTAGTGAGCCTGCCTCCGAATGGTTGCGATAGCAAAACCCTTCTAACCTAACCCATGTTCGACCTTCCACCGAAGATATTTAGGAGACTGGATGACAGGCGGTGAGCCCGTCGCCGTCTTTATGTCCAAGCCAACGATAAAATTTGTACATAAGTTTTTGAAAAACTCATTGGTACTGCCACCTGGGGATCGAACTCGGGTCTCTCGACTCGAAATTCCGACCACCCAACAACTCGGCTATCGTGACTGATTTTTACTTACGTGTTTTTATCGTATTTCCTCTTGTATCAGTAGAGGCAGCATATTTAAATGTTCATTAAAACTAAATACCGAAATACATATTTAAAAATTATGCCTCTTTCCTATTTGTAGGGTAAGACCTCTGTCTTCCACTTTCTTCTTCGATTCTTACGTTTTCTCCCGCTATGTCTACTTTCACCAGAGTCTTGATATATTAATACCAGTTTTTTTTTACAGCTGTGTGTTTTAATTTTACGGAGCTCAAGAGCCTGCCGCAAGCATTTATAAGCTTCAAATTGCAAGCAGGCGAAACTAGTAAATGTCGTTAATAAGTAATACTGGCTAATGTAAAACTTTAGTAGACCAAACGTAGACCTACACGCCTTTGTGACGGAAGTAACATAAATAAGGTTATCTTCAGTATACATAACCTACACAGAAAATATCATAGAGTATTTGTTGTAAACATAGTTTCCTTATATTGGCAAAATGAGCCAATGAAATTTAAAGTAATGGCCTATCTTTGGTCTATGTGCTTAAAGTAAGAACGTACCTCCTCTTTTGGGTGGGTAGAAGATGAGTAAAGAAAAACACAAATGTAGTAAGCTACCGACTGATGGCGGGATAAAAGTCTCGAAAAATACCAGATCACATTTCAGCGTACCGGTGACGGGAGGTTGCGTCTAAGGTTCAACGTGTCTGGTGAGCTAGAGAGAGGGTTATCTTAGTTCTTGAGTGTGACAATACATAATCCAAACTTCTCCGCCCTCTTCTCCAAAATTAGTCAGAAGACATTTTTGGGACAATGTAACATGTGATGAGCATGTCGCCGTGTTTATGTCTAAGCCAGATATAAATCGTACATATGTTTTTGAAAAAACTTTCCTACCACCTGGGGATCGAAGTCAATTCTCTTATTCCGATCACCACTAGGTTATCGTGCATTGATCGTATTAGAATGTTGGTTTAAAATTTGAAGATATTTTAAGGTCCAATTTGAATCTTATGCCGTAAGTCTATAACGTAGCCATTAAGATAAGCACTGCGCTTGCCAACTTTGTACTGTAGTTTAGCAAAATTGGAAATAAAAAATCCTTGAAGCGAGAGTGTACATAGAGCTAATACAGATCATGGCTGGTCTGTCTAAATTATTGTACGAATAGAGAAAATGAAAACGACGTTTTCTCCATAAATTCCTGAAAAATTTATTTTAAAAAGGTAGTACTAGTAGTAGATTGGTAGTGAGCCTGCCTCCGAATGGTTGCGATAACAAAACCCTTGTAACCTAACCCATGTTCGACCTTCCACCGAAGATATTTAGGAGACTGGATGACAGGCGGTGAGCCCGTCGCCGTCTTTATGTCCAAGCCCACGAATTAATCGTACATGAGTTTTTTGAAAAAACCCATTGGTACGAGCCGGCCAGCTTGGGATCAAACCCGGGTCTCCTGACTCAAAATTCCGATCACCCAACCACTCGGCTTATGGGTTCGAGGGAGAAATATAAAAGTGTGGTACCGTGTGGTTGCCAACTTATATTTTTTATAACTGTACTTGCTATAACTTTTAGTCACCATATCCGAGTGGTTGGCAATATATTGCACCAAGTGTTGGATACTAAGAGAGCGATAGGCTCGCCACTTGTCTTTTTTACATTGACCCGCATGGGAATAGAACCGGGGACCTCTGAGCCGGCGACCCTATGAAAACCGGTGTGTACGCCGTTCGTCCTCGGAGGTCTAAGTTACACTGCATTTACGAGATTAACATACAAACATACAAATATTTAAATATCTAATCTAAACTTACAATTTAACTTAAACTTTAATTGTAAGTTATTTTAAACTTACAATTAAATTTAAACATCTAAACTTACAATTCTACTTATAGTAAAATATGAACATAAAGAATGATCTAAAATCGTTAGAATACATATTCTCTGTAAGCCAGTTTTTAGTTTTATATTATAGTTTAAAATTGCAGCATGCACTTTGAAGTTTTGAAACATATTCTTGAGAGTACGTAAAATTGAATTGGGACATTATATACATATTATATGAAATAAAAAAATAACAATTTCATGACCGTATTTTCAGTACTGGACAGGGGGAATGTGACTGGGGGTCGACCTATCGCTATCTTGGTTTGAGATACTTGAGAGCTCATGGGGATTGAGGAACATAATATAATTTAGATTGTTGACGCCAAGTAAAGTATAGACATAACCAATTTACAAAATAATAACAAAGTTCCACCTTTTTGGTAAACAACAACTTTAAAGCTAAACCTAGGAATTTAAAGACATGTCATATAGTCCAATAATGAATAATTAAATAGTCCTTCGAGCAAACATATTAAATGAAAATATTAAAAAAATAATAATTAGGTTACGATACCAGTGTGGATGAGAGATCTGAACTCGTCGACATACCGAATGATGTCTTTCTTTTTTCAAAACTTATGTACGATTAAATTACTGGCTTGGATATATAGAGGGCGACAGGCTCACCACCTACTACTAGCTTTCAAAAAAAAGTTTATGTGAAAGGTGGGTCGAGAGAAGTTAATTATCTGAATCTCTGTCTACCACGGTATCTGGAATGACGTGAAGATATTTTTATTTGAATAAAATAACATGCCAGAGCACTTGAGGTATGGCAATCGGAAACAACGAAGAAACCACCAACACCCAGACCCGAGAAAATGTAGAAAAAGTAGTTATTGTACATTGACCCAACCGGGAATCGAACCCGGGACCTCGAGATGGCGACACCTTGAAAACCGGTGTTTACGCCACTCGTCCACGGAGGTCGTCATATTAATAAAATTGGACTGTCTGTTTGTAATATTGAAAAACCGTTTTTACAATATGCATATGAATACATACGGTACGCTAATGTTATAAGAAGTAACTTTTCTTTTATAAAAATAATTAGGGTTTCGCGTTGAGTGTTAAGCTGCGAGCAAAGCCGCGGGGGGAATTTAATTTAAAAAAAGGCTAATGCTAGAAATAAGCCTCTCCCGTGCGAGAGTTTCCTATACCGCTACGCTTAGCAAACCGATTTGGCGATTACAGTATAAGACACCTGTATCAGGCACTCCCTACTATCTATTACCCGTCTGCTTATTTTGGGTTAATATATTTCCAGATTGCTATCCCGCCATCGGCAGCCATTGATACTATCAAAGCTACTCTCTTAGTCGCCTAATATAACACCCACGGGAAGAAAGGAGTGGTATATTTATTATGCCGAAACGACCACGGAACAACACACACTGTGGTAAATTAACTCCAGAGTTTTGCAGTTTCAGACTCGAATAATGGTCGCAATTACTTTAGTGTTGTTTTTTTACACATAATGATGGTGTGCTCCCAATATGTATGTGATGTTGTCCCTATCTATGGATTTATTTATTTTTAAAAACGTGTTTTCAGTCAGTCTCAAGTTAATTGTTATATTATATACTAATTGTTATGTTATGTAATGGCCTGCATATAGTCCGCTGTTGCACAAAGTCCTCTCCTGTGGGAAGGTTTGCCATAATCGCCACGCTTGGCAACGGAATTGTCGGTCCCGGTACCAGACATGTTGCACTTTGGACGCAGCTGCCCGTCACCAGTCTGCTTATTTTTGTCTGGTATTATTTCGAGATAGTTATCGCGCTACCTGTCGGGAGCCATTCAAGGCTTTTCTTAGCGCTCTTAGGCACCTCTTACGACACTCACGACAAGGAGGTGGTATGTAAGAATATGCTTAAGCCGATAATAATACGGCCCACTAATAAATAAGTAAAGTTAATCAATCAGTCAGTGGGTAGTCATCCTTAAAGTTTATCAATACTCACAATTTTAAATAACATTTCCAGGTGATTTCCGTTAAATGAAGGCTTTGGTATACTTTTCAGTGATTTATATTTTGATATGTCATAATTTATAATATTGCATTCCGCTTTCCTCCAAGTAGTGCCATTTGCAAGAATATAAAACAAATATTTCTTCACGATTAATTTTCTAAAACATATAAAATAAAGTTTTAGTGTTACAATAAAACATCTCTACTATCTAAAGAAAAAGTCACGATAGCCGAGTTGTTGGGTGGTCGGAATTTCGAGTCGAGAGACCTGAGTTCGATCCCCAGGTGGCAGTACCAATGAGTTTTCAAAAACTTATGTACGAATTTCATCGTTGGCTTGGACATAAGGGCGGCGACAGGCTCACCACCTGTCACGTTGTCCCGAAAATGTTTTCGGTGGAAGGTGGGTCAAAGGGACTTAGTTGTCTAGACTTGACCTCTGTCTACCCCTGTATTGGGAATTGCGTGAAGATATTTAATTTATATTTATATATTTAATACTATCTAAAGATGTAAATTTACATACAAATTAATTTGAAACCATAAATTATGTAATGCAAATACATTAAGCACATATAAATTCTCATGTAAATAATTACTATTACAATAAATTACCATTGAATATATATTTGAATATTCTGCACATATAGAATAATACAAATAATTCAAGATTGTACTTTATTAACAGATCAAAAAAAATCTACTGACTTCATTTTTAACTATTTTTTAAAATATCTGAAAATATTCCATAACTATTACTCTGGAAAAAAGACAATTATTACAATTAAACTAAAATGCCATTTACGTATGAAATTTATCCTCCTATTTTCAATTAAAATCATAACAAATACTGAAATATTTCACTTGCAATTTGGATTCGTGAAATAAAAGGAACCAACATTCACACAGTAGATAAAAGGAAATAAGATGAATGAAGACGGGAGGAATGAATAATACATACTGTATCGCTTCACACTGAATTGCAACGTGTTGATCTGTCTATAACAATTCCTCTAACAAAGACTGCTTGGTCTCTTGTGCTTTCTTTATTCGCATCTTGATAATGTTCACAATAACGAGCTCCAATCCCTCGCAGATCACTAGTTCCTTCGTTATGTTGACACCATTTTCTTTTTACCCAGTGATATGGTCTACAGCGTCGCTCAGTTCCTCCACAAAATGCTTCTCTATGAACATTGTGATATCCATTGCCTTGACCCTTGCAATTAAATCCATGATATCCTCTGTGATGCGACGAATAAGCAGATCTGGTATCATTACACGAAGACTGATTTAAACGGGATTCATGATGAATATTGAGATGTCCACAATGACCTGGTCCAAAACCACATCGCTTATCGCAGTGTCGACGTACATGTTGGTGATGTCTAAAAGACTTGGAACCGAAGAAACCCCAATTGGAATACACTCTCATTTTGGTTCGTATATTTTCAGTAGTTGAAAAACTAAAAGAGTCTGACCGCTCAGTTCCCGATACCGCTTTTATATGCATAATGTTTACATAAGGTTGTGCAACATTAATAACGTGTTATGAAAATTAATTTCAATGAAAAATATTGTATTTTGATAGTAGACAATTATTATAGTATAAGATATTATTCATTTTAATTATGGATAGTTATTTTCGATATATGACATTAAAAATTAATAACTACCATTAAAACTCGTAGCGCGATGCCAAATTACCTAGTCCATAGACAGTGACTTTCATTATTGTTCGGGTCCATACTATTGGATGGAGAGATTCCATTTAATTTATTTGTCAATCACAATCATAGCATACGGCTGTATTTCTACTGTGATTGATTATTCACATGTATAATTATAATGAATTTTTATGCAAACAATTTCATTTCGTCGCATTATACACATGGTATTACTTTTAAAATAGACTATTATATCTAATTAAATACATCACCTTCATGCATTCACCCCAATAATAAACCCTTAAGAAGTCCTTTTGACCTACATTTCATCACGGACTTTTTTGGTACAAAGTGACAGTTTTATTTATCTCCTAACTAACGATATAAATCATACATAAGTTTTAAAATACTCCTTGGCACGTGTCTACCACCTGGGAATACTCACTTGGCTATCGTGACTATAATATAAAATATATTAATAATATTATGTACAAAAAATATTCACGCATTTCCTTAAAAGTGGGTTACACAAAACAGATAGTTAAGTCCTTACGACTCGACCTTCGTAGGACCTGGTGAGCCTACCACCGGAAATACTTCATTGCACAATATTGCGAAAGAATTATCGGTGAGTCATAGTGTTTGATATGGACATTGCGCAATGTTTTGTAAATGTTTGTAATATTCAATATGTTTCGTGCGACAGCCGAGTGAGGTCAAAAGACCCAGGTTCTATTCCCAAATGGCAGGTTTATATCTTGGGCTAGGACATAAAGATGGCGACAGGCTCACCACCAGTCACGTTGTCGTAAAAATGTTTTCGGTGGAAGGTGGTTCGAAAGGACTGAACTGCCTACATTTCTCCGTACCCCAGTATTGGCTATCGCTAGAACATATTTATTTATAATTTATAT
This sequence comes from Sericinus montela, assembly GCA_029286605.1. Taxonomy (NCBI): domain Eukaryota; kingdom Metazoa; phylum Arthropoda; class Insecta; order Lepidoptera; family Papilionidae; genus Sericinus; species Sericinus montela. The sequence goes on along the minus strand of JAGSMR010000079.1, from coordinate 89,239 downwards.
ATATGCGTACACACAATTTACTGACTTAATCTCGATTAATATTTACTGACGGTGAAAGGCTTATCACCTGTAACATTGAACCAAATAAGCTTCGGTGAAAAGAGAGTCGAAAAGACGTCTTTGTCTAGAACTCTGCCTACCGTAGAATGATAACTAGCGTGAAGATATATTTAACGATCCTAAAATTCCACCGCAGTACAGGCGCCTTTAGAAAAGAGCATTTGCCATAATCGCAGTTTGCGATCAACGTACCAGATACGTTGCATCGTCTAGTTATTTACTTTTACCTAGTTAGTAGTGAACCTGACTTCTAAGCAGAGGATTGCAAGTTCGAATGTCGATAGAATTTAGGTATTTTTTCGACTGTGATTTTTATATGTATATATTTAAGGTATCCTTTACGTATCCTATACCGGTGGCTTGAACCTCAGGACGACGATATGATTACAACCTGTCACGTTATCCCAAATAGGAATCGCTGAAAGGTGAGCCGAAAAATTAATTGTCTAGACCTCTTTATATCTCAGTATTTATTATACGAGAATTCATTTAATTATTTATTTGTTTAATTTTTATTTAAAACATAACAGTGAATTTCAAATGTGCTGAAAAAAATAATAGAATAATTTTGTAATGAAAAGGCCTTTGTATAATTTAACAAAAGCGAGGAACAATATGACTTTATCTAAAAGGGCTATAGAAAGTCCTATTTAAGCTGAAGTTAAGTCGTGTGTTATAAAGATATCCAAGAGGAGCTTAGCTGAGTCTGACTCAGGTTTCAGATTTTATTTATCTTTACGCATTTTCCATTAATGGGGTAATAAATAGATAGATAGATAAATAAATAGATAAGTACGACATCACGAAAAATCCTCTGATTCAAAAGAAAGCAGCAGCTTAAGCACATATATTATGGATTCCATAATATATGTGCAACGATGATACCACCAACATCCAGTCTCGAGAAAATGTAGAAAAACTGTTATCTAAATTGACCCGATCGGGACTCGAAACCAAGGCCTTAGCGCGGGCGACACCATGAAAACCAATGTGTACACCACTCCTCTAATTTTTCTCAAAGGTGCTCAAATTTCTTCATGCACTTGTGCCTTTAAACTCCTGAGGATCATTCCTAGGGCTTCTTGACTATAATTTTGACTACCCAACCACTTGGCTATCGTGACCTGTAATAAAGGAGTTGTTCAGGACAAATGCATACGTACGTGATAGCCTTTTAAATGTCTAACATACGTCAAAAACTTTCTTCGGGAGTATAAGGAAATTTAAAAAAGTAACCTAGAAGTTCTATTTTAGTAGTAGTATCTTATGTACCGAGAGTAATGATACATATGTACATAATAAACTGAGGACCTGTCTTAACATTTTCTTAATACGGTTAAATAATGTGCAGTTCAATACGTTGCTTCACAGAAAGCGACAGGCGCTTAAACGAGAATGCCATAAGAACCACGCTTGGCAATTGAAAGACACCTTACACGTCTTAAATAATAATTACTTATTTTCCAAAATGTTTTCTGTCACACCCGCCATCTGTCGATAGCCAATGACATTTTGAGGCTTTTCTGTCAGTCGTATCCTATGGAATATAGTATATTCTTATGCTGTAATCTCATAGCACTCGTGATAAACCATCAATCGGTCTTATTTCATAATAAATAATACCGTAGAAAAGTGTTGAAAAAGTACAATCGGCCGTTACTTGAATGGGTTGTCCTTGTCGCCTCGTTATAAATGAGCCTAAAGCAAACGGCACCTAATTGTTTACATTCTCGCTTTTGTCTTCTAAAGATTAAAGTTATTACATCTCTGCTTAATAGCTTTGTAGATTACCTAACTCCATTCATTATTATCTGGATGACTACAGTAATCGTTATACACTTGAACCCCAAAACGAGAGACGGTGACTTAAATTGTACAGCTTTTGTCTGTTTGTACAATAGATCAAGCAATGCTTACTTACTAAGCTTGTTATATTACTGAAAGCTTATTTAAAGCTCTTAAATAAACATAACGTTCTCATATGACAAACTAACCGATAGTGCAACTGCGTCCAATGCAACCGACACGTGAATAATGTGGCGAATATGCACCCTTGGAATTAAATAATTCCGAAACAGTTTAGTGCAGGTTGTGCAGGTATTGAAATACGTAAACTTATCTAGTAATTTACCGTACTGCCTGCCTGTAAAAACCCACCGCTGGATATGCCCATCTGCAAGGATTTAGCATAATTGCCACGCTTGGCACGCGGATCAGCGATCGTGTTAACAGGCAACTCACACCTGAGACTATGCTTCACGATGTGGTCTGCTTAAATTTGATTTTGATAACATCAACAACATCCATGTGGACTTAATTCAGTAGATCACAAGCCGTTAAATACAGGAGTTGTTATTATTATATCTTAAAACATAGTCCCTGAAGCGGTAGACCCAGACGCCACTTGGTTAAGTGTTAAGATCCTTAACAGTGGTAGAGCCACACATCAGCTTTTGTTGTTGCATGAATGGGCCGGCTCGACCGGGGAAGTACCACGACCTCACAGAATACCGGCGTAAAGTAGAAGTCTAACAAACTTCTGCGTTTCGTCTGATGAGTGCAGGTAACCGGAGCCCCTCCCCCCCCCCAATATGTTGGGGGTGGTGGTGGTGGGGGGGGGGATTCTAAGGCCGGCAACGCATCTGCTATGCCTCTGGTATTGCGGGTGTTCATGGGCGGCGGTAATCACTTACCATCTCATGAGCCGCCTGCTCGTTTGCCGGCATTTTCTATAAAAAAAATATTAGATATAAAAAATAAAAATAAAATAAACATAAATATTAATAAATAAGTATAACAAGGTATAATTTATGATAATATATATTATCAAAAATATATAAATAAAATAAATATCTTCACGCTTCCACCGAATTTTCGGGACAACGTGACAGGTGGTGAGCTCGTCGCCGTCTTTATATCCAAGCCAACGATATAGTTCGTACATAAGTTTTTGATAAACCCATTGGTACGAGCCTGCCACCTGGGGATCGAACTCGGTTTTTCTAGTTTGGGAGCTAGAGCTCATTTGTATTTTTATTTTAAGTAGATTGTGATATAGAAATAAATACTTTCTTAATCTGTGTGGTTACGCCGCCCGAAACAGAAAAGCTACAGGAAAGGCACATCTCAAAAAATACCAGACAAAACTTTAAGAATCCGCTTGAAGAAGTAAGAATTTGAGAAGGATCCAAGAAGCAAGAATTTATGAAGGTGAGAAGGTTTTCATATCTTGCGCAATGACCGACCAGTGAGGACTGGCGGCGGCGTTGCTCTCTATCTCCGGGAGCATATACCTTTTTCCACGGTCAGCATATCATTTCATTCAGATATTGAAAATACAGCATCTTTTCATTGAAGTCACCCTCTCTCACTCCAAGCTTCTCCTAGGCGTTTTTTACAGGCCATTAATATCTGTTAATTATTTTTCAACTTTTGAGAATATTTTGGAGGAACTGCTTCCATCTTACCTACATGTGATTATTATGGGTGACTTCAATACCTGTCTTTTAAAAAACGGTCACCGATCTAAAAAGTTTAATTCTATAGTTGAATCGTGTAATCTACACATCCTCCCTTCAAATCCCACACATTACTATCCTAATTGTTTTCCTTCACTACTCGATTTGAAAATCGTTTCCAAATATCACGTCATACCATGATCTGCTGTATTTATCATATAAGCTACAACCTCCAAAAGTAAAGTCCCGTACTCTTATGCTACGTAGTTTTGGTAGCATGGATGTCGATCTCCTTAAACGTTGTGCTGCCAACATTTACTGGTCAAAACTTGACGAGATGTCTTGTGTTAATGAACAAGTACACCTTTTTAACTAATTTTTAATGCAACTTTACGATGAGCATGCACCAATTCGACCCATCAAAGTTCGGCGTCCTCCGGCCCCTTGGATTTCAAATGAAATTAAGAAATTAATGAAAAGAAGGAACAGAGCTAAATCCAAATTTAAAAAATATCCAAGTGACGCAAACCGAGTGAAATATAGAATACTTAGGAATCGCTGCAACACGGTGTGTAGAGATGCACGACGCCGCCACATTCATAAGTCAGTCGAGGACCCAGATCCAAAACGGGTTTGGAAATTTTTAAAAAGTATTGGAGTTGGTAAACAACGTGAAAACTCATTTCCCAGTGACCTAAGTGTTGATATACTTAATCAACATTTCTCTCTTAGTTCTTACAGTGTTAACACTAATAAATTTAATACGTTAAATCATATTTCTTCGTTGCCAACTCCTAATTTTCCTATGTTTGTTTTTCGTCCGTTCGCTGATTGTGACGTTGAAAAGAACATTACAGCTATAACTTCTGATGCTATTGGTACTGATAATATTAGTAAAAACATGATTCTCCCTCTTTCAGATCTATTAACTCCTATAATTACAAAAATTTTTAATAACTCTATAAATACCTTTCTAACAATATGGAAAGACGCTCAAGTTACCCCGTTACCCAAAACATCCAATCCTAAAACTTGTGCCGATTACCGCCCCATATCCATATTGCCTTTCCTTTCAAAGTTTTAGAGCGTCTTGTCCAGCAGCAAATAAGTAAATTTCTGAACGCTAATAACCTATTAAATTCATATCAATCTGGCTTTCGTCCCGGCCACAGTACGGTAACAGCATTGTTGAAAATCACAGATGATATTCGAGCTGGTATGGAAAATCGGCAAGTTACAATTCTCACGCTCCTTGATTTCAGTAATGCGTTCAATACCGTCGACTTAGACATGCTTCTGGCTGTTCTACGTTCTATTAACGTATCTCCAACAGCGAATGACTGGTTTCGTAGTTACTTATTCGGTCGACGACAGCGCACTCGTATAGAAGAGAGATACTCTTCTTGGTGTTCTATCGAGGCCGGTGTACCACAAGGTGGCCTGTTGTCTCCTCTCCTTTTCACAATTTTCATTCGATCCATTACCTCTCAAATAACTTCTCTCTACCACTTGTATGCAGACGATCTCCAAATTTATTCACAAACCAGAGTTGAATCCATCGATTCAGCTATACTCGCTACTAACCGCGACCTGGTGACTATATCTGAGTTTAGTAAATCGTATGGTATAAAAGTAAATCCTAAAAAGTCACAGGTAGTGGTGATAGGGAGTAGTAAACAACTACAAAAAATTGATTGGCTAACTTTACCCTCAGTTTGTTTTTATAATACCATTATTCCTTATAGAAAAGTTGTAAAAAACCTCGGGGTTCTCATAGACAGCAAACTGTCATGGGTACCACAAATAGAAAATGTGAGCAGAAAGATGTTTGCAGCCTGTAGGAGTCTTAAAAGGCTTCAAAATTTTCTACCTTTATCTACCAAAATTGCGTTAGCAAAATCTGTCCTGATGCCGATTCTAGACTACGCTGACATTTGTTACAGCGATATAACTACGGAGCAATTAAATAAGCTTGAGCGTCTCCAGAACCTTTCCATTCGCTTCATATTTGGTTTACGCAAATATGACCATGTCTCTGATTTTCGAAAGCAACTCAAGTGGCTCCCAATCCGTTTTCGTCGGAATGCTCATATTCTCTTTCTTCTTAACCGTGTACTGTTTGTCCCAAAAACTCCCACTTACCTGAAAGATCAATTTCATTATAGACATGTGTACCATGAGCGAGAATTGCGTTCTCCTTATTGCTTGGCTTTAAAAATGCCTACTAATCTTACCTCATTTTACGGCAAGTCTTTTACTGTCCAAGCAATACAACTTTGGAATGATTTACCACTCAATATTCAAAAGGCACAATCTCTTGATATTTTTAAAAGTCTACTTAACGATTATTTTTATATATATATATATATATATATATATATATATATATATATATATATATATATATATATATATATATATATATATATATATATAATTATGTATATATATATATATATATAATTATGTATATATATATATATATATATATATATATATATATATATATATATATATATATATATATATATATATATATATATATATATATATATATATATATATATATATATATATATATATATATATATATATATATATATATATATATATATATATATATATATATATATATATATATATATATATATATATATATATATATATATATTTTATTTAATACGCAATTCCCAATACAGGGGTAGACAGAGGACAAGTCTAGACAATTAAGTCCTTTTGACCAACCTTCCACCGAAGATATTTGCGGGACAACGTGACAGGTGGTGAGCCCGTCGCCGTCTTTATGTCCAAGCCAACGATGAAATTCGTACATAATTTTTTTGAAAAACTCATTGGTACTGCCACCTCAGGACCGAATTCGGGTCTCTCGACTCGAAATTCCGACCACCCAACAACTCGGCTATCCTGACTTCTCGGCTATCGTGATTTATTTAATACAGTTTAGTTATAAGATATTTTTTTGATATGTAAGATATATTTTTAATCTACATTGGCATCTAAAAATTGAAAAAAAAAAAAACAACCGCAAATAGTATTTATGTTTGTTTTTATATTATCGGAAATCTTAATGTAACAGTAATATAAAGAATAGTATAATACAATATAGTATAGTATAATATGTCAATTGAAAAATAAATGCAACTTATCACTAATCATATGTTTTCACATAAAAGTAATTTAGAATACCAAAATGTTTCGCCGTGAAACGATACCGTTTATTCACACCTCTCGACACGACATAAATTATCTGACTTTGGCTGCCAACGACAATTTAATTGCGGTACTGATTTGCTACGTTTTTCACTTCAAGTGATAACCGGCACTTTTTAACATAGCTTCGTTTATTTTAGCTATTCTAATAAAAAATTGCATTACTCTTACAGCGATACACCGTGTATCGCTGTAAGTCGACACCACGAAAACCAATGTGTACACCACTCCTCTAATTTTCCTCAAAGGTCCTCAAATTTCTTTATGCACTTGTGCCTTTAAACTCCTGAGGATCATTCCTAGGGCCTCTTGACTAGAATTTTGACTACCCAACCACTTGGCTATCGTGACCTGTAATAAAGGAGTTGTTCAGGATAATTGCATACGTACGTGATAGCGTTTTAAATGTCTAACATACGTCAAAAACTTTGTCCGGGAGTATAAGGAAATTTAAAAAAGTAACCTAGAAGTTCTATTTTAGTAGTAGTATTTTATGTACCAAGAGTAATGATACATATGTACATAATAAACTGTGGGCCTGTCTTAAGATTTTCTTAATACGGTTAAATAATGTGCACTTCAATACGTTGCTCCACAGAAAGCGACAGGCGCTTTAACGAGAATGCCATAATAACCACGCTTGGCAATTGAAACACACCTTACACGTCTTAAATAATAATTACTTATTTTCCAAAATGTTTTCTGTCACACCCGCCATCTGTCGGCAGCGAATAACATTTTGAGACTTATCTGTTAGTCGTATCCTATGGAATATAGTATATTCTTATGCTGTAATCTCATAGCACTCGTGTTAAACCATCAATCGGTGTTATTTCATAATAAATAACACCGTAGAAAAGTGTAGAAAAACTACAGTCGGCCGTTACTTGAATGGGTTGTCCTTGTCGCCTCGTTATAAATGAGCCTAAAGCAATCACCGCACCTAATTGTTTACATTCTCGCTTTTGTCTTCTAAAGATTAAAGTAATTACATCTCTGGTTAATAGCTTTGTAGATTATCTGACTCCATTCATTATGATCTGGATGACTACAGTAATCGTTATACACTTGAATCCCAAAGCGAGAGACGGTGACTTAAATTGTGAAGCTTTTGTCTGTTTGTACAATAGATCAAGCAATGCTTACTTACTAAGCTTGTTATATTACTGAAAGCTTATTTAAAGCTTTTAAATAAACACAACGTTCTCATATGACAAACTAACGGATAGTGCAACTGCGTCCCATGCAACCGACTCGTGATTAATGTGGCGAATATGCACCCTTGGAATTAAATTATTGCGCAACAGTTTAGTGCAGGTTGTGCAGGTATTGAAATACGTAAACTTATCTAGTAATTTACCTTACTGCCTGCCTGTAAAAACTCACCGCTGGATATTCCCATCTGCAAGGATTTAGCATAATTGCCACGCTTGGCAAGCGGATCAGCAATCGTGTTGACAGGCAACTCACACCTGAGACTATGCTTCACGATGTGGTCTGCTTAAATTTGATTTTGATAACATCAACAACATCCATGTGGACTTAATTCAGTAGATCACAAGCCGTTAAATACAGGAGTTGTTATTATTTTATCTTAAAACATCGTCCCTGAAGCGGCAGTCCCAGACGCCACTTGGTTAAGTGTTACGATCCTTAACAGTGGTAGAGCCACGCATCAGCTTTTGTTGTTGCATGAATGGGCCGGCTCGACCGGGACCACGACCTCATAGAATACCGGCGTAAATTAGAAGTCTAAGTCTAAACTTATGCGTTTCGTCTGGTGAGTGCAGGTAACCGGAAGCCCACACCCCCCCTCCCCCAATCTTTTGGGGGTGGGGGATGGGGGACTCTATGGCCGGCAACGCATCTGCTATTGCTACTGCCTCTGGTATTGCGGGTGTTCATGGGCGGCGGTAATCACTTACCATCACATGAGCCGCCTGCTTGTTTGCTGGCTTTTTCTATAAAAAAAATATTAGATATAAAAAATAATACTACAATAAACATAAATATTAATAAATAAGTATAACAAGGTATAATTTATGATAGTATATTTTATCAAAAATATATAAATAAAATAAATATGTTCACGCTTCCACCGAAAATATTTTTTCATCGGGACAACGTGACAGGTGGTGAGCTCGTCGCCGTCTTTATGTCCAAGCCAACGATGAAATTCGTACATGAGTTTTTTGAAAGACTCATTGTTACTGCCACCTGAGGATCTAACTCGGGTCTCTCGACTCGAAATTTCGACCACCCAACAACTCGGCTCGTGATTTATTTAATACAGTTTAGTTATAAGATATTTTTTTGTTATGTAAGATATATTTTTAATCTACATTGGCATCTTAAAATTGAATAATGCTAGAAAGTTACTAAGGAAACCACGCGTTACACAAGTTACTTTATTATTGACGATTATTTTATCATTTTTAACCGCAATTTCGTTAATTCTATTTATTTATCTTGTACATAAACGTGATTAGTTTATAACAGAAAAAAAACAAGGAATATTTTAATAGAAATTCAATTCAATTATTAACTATATTTGAATTTTGAATGAAATAAATTTTTAATCAAATGTATTTTTGGTACTGTTCAAATATTTACCGTCAAAAAGGGCTGTAGATAAGTAAGTGTAGATAGTAATTGTAATAGCATATTTGCACGGTTGTGCTCGAAATTATTAAAAAAAATATAAAAAAACAAGGTCTGCTACAGTTAATAGTCAGTTACCTAAAACACAAAGAATGTGTTAAAATTGTAAGCAACATTTCGAGACCACAAGCGAATTGAGGAAATGATAATTTCATAATATTAAATCCCTATTTTAATACATTGAATACTCGCAATTGTGGTCTCTTGGTGGAACTTCACGGTTCAAAACTTTGATCATGTTATAAAGGCCAAACCGGTAAGGTATTTAAAGTAATAGGAAAATAATTAAATTGTGGAAATAGTAAAAGGGAGTTTGAATTGATTTACTCTATTTTAATATTTATTTTAATTAAATTAATAGATTAAAACAATTACACTCACTAAGTCTTAAACAGTTTGACGTCATAAAACCTTGCTACGCGAAACATTGTAGTCGAGTGGTTGGGTGACAGAAATTCTAATCAGGAGGCTCGAGTTCGATCCCTGGGAAGAGGGCTCGTACCAATAAGTTTTGTATTGTTAATTTGGACACTAAAATGACGACAAGCTCCTCACTTCTCCCTTTGTCCCAAATAAGCTACGATAAAATGAATGATGATGATAAAATGATGATGAAGGACCTAAATTTTAATGGACCTCCACCTACCACAGCATTTGGAAATGCTTGATGATATTTAAGTTATACATAGTCCTTAGAGTACTGGGTAATGTGTCATGAAATATTTATGAGTTAACTCATGTATATTTTATATACTAGCTTCTGCGTGTGTTCTGTGTCGTCTTTAAAGCAATGAGTAACCATTATTTTTTACAATTTCAATACAAAAATTCAAAACCAATATCATGTTTGAGGTATCATAGAGGGGGGGGGGATATCATATTTCGCGACTACGGATGCTGTAAAGCATCCGAAACGTCAGGAAATAAAAATAGTTTGTAAAAACTAATTAAAAAACGCGATAAAATCCGAAAATCGTTTTATTTTAAATGTGTAGTATTCGCGTAAATACAAGAAATAATTATAACATGCTTTAACTTAACAACAACTTAAATAAAAATCTTTACGCCATTCCCAATACAAGGGTAGACAGAGGATCCAATAGAGATCAATAGAGATATAAGAAAGAATACATCCTTTTGACTTTGGGACCAAGTGACAGGTGGTGTGCCCGTCGCCGTCTTCATGTATCGCCGCCAATGATATAAACCGTACATGAGTTTCAAAAATCCCATTTGTACGAGCATGCCACCTGGGGATCGAACCCGGGTCTTTGGACTCGAAGTCCGATCTCATCTCATCTACCATCACGGCTACTGTTACTCAAATTAAATTGTTATAAATCTTATAATTAATGGCTAGGTATTGTCTTTGTTGCTTTATTGAAATTTATTATAAAAAGGCTTTTAATATTCTCCAACGATTTTGGACACTGACAATTTTCTTTAGTTATTACATTAAAGCTTTTGTTAAGAGGGAGCTTTGCACGTTAATATTATGGCAACTCGTTTACGTGGTGATATTAATTCAATTAAAAGCAAACAATCTTGATTTTTATTAATTAAGTTGCTGTTTTAAGTTAAGGATTTTAAAAAAAATTAATGATATGGTTTCGAGCCGAAATTTTTTATTTTATATTTGCGCATTTATCACATATTGCTTGCTTTAATATTAACTTTAATATGAACTTATTAAAAAGAGTATTTTTAATTTTTTATGCATTCATTATCTTCTGACATATAAAATATATATGTTAGAATGTAATGAATGCATTAATAAAATAAAAAGACATAAATTAAAAAGATGTTTTTTAATAAGTTCATACAGAGATAGGGGCAATATCACATACATTTCTCTGATTCCTTCGTAAACAGCCTTCGCACTTGCGGCATAGAACCAGAAAAAACGAAGGTACCACAAAAAATGTGTTTTCTGTGTGACCCACCGGGAATTAAACCGAGACCTCAGAGCTGGCGCCATAATGAAAACCAATGTGTGTGCCACTCGTCACGGCGGTCATCAGATATCTATGTTATCTCTGTTAGTCATCGTGTACAAGTCTACAATATATGTAAATACATTGCAGTCTTACTAATATACTGAGAAGGCGATTTTCTCATCACTTGTTTCGTTGCCCCGGCTTTTGGTGAAAAGTCAATCGAAAAAACTTTACTTTCTAACCCGTATTCCGACCATGCCTACAGATATTTATGAAAATTCCAGCCACTTCTTTGGCCCCACACATAGACTGATAAAAACCTTACACCTCTGTAATGATGTAATAGCAGATTTCTATCGTATATAACAGTATATCTTTACTATTATAGATTGCATTCTCCCATCATACAGATACGAAACTAGAACCTGTCTAAAGCTGAACTTTTGTCGCGACTGGGATTAGAGGGAAATCATCCAACATTGTATCGACATGCCTGTATCGAAAACCCATTTTGACAATCGCCTTTAATTTCCGCTCCGTAAAGACGACACGCGCTGAATACGGGAAGTACAAAGTCATGGGTGCTAGAAGAACGAAAAACATTTCACTTTCTTTGAAAGTCATATTTCATAAATTGTACCATTTTATGCCTTAATTTGCTTTCATGGCGCTAATACATCGATTATGCAGTGATTCAATGATCAAAGAAGCTTTAATTATTGCGTTGAAGAATATTTTTTTTTCTCGTTATTTTAATTTATAAATTTAGGACAAGCCCCCACCCTTTGATTTAAGTTTTAATCTCCTCTATTTTTTACCTACCTACTACGTTCTCTCATCAACCCCTGGGTTGACTAGCAGAGAATGCCTTAAGACATTAAGTCCGCCCTTTGTTCCCTTTATTGTTATGGGTAAGCAATAAAGTTTAAATAAATAAAAATATGACTCCTGGAACTAGGTTATTATTTTGTCATTTTTTTGTCTAGGTTGTTATTATGTCAGAAGTAAACCTGACCCAGGCATGGCATAGCGGCGTGCCCACCGGTTTTCAAGGTGCAGCCAGCGATGAGGCTACAGGTTCTTTCCCGGACGGTTCGATGAAGAAAACTACTTCTTCAATGCTGATCAGAGCATAATAAAATTCTATGTAAAAATATTTTTTCTTAAAACCTATAACAATTTCCATACCATATTTTGAGAAAGGCTTCGACGAAGGAAATATTCAAGGAAATATACATTTCACAATACTGAGGTATTCAGAGGCTGAGACAACTTAATCCTTACGACCCACATTCCACCGGAGCTAATCTAGGATGGTAAGCGTTAAAAACGTCATCGTCTTTATGGTAGAAAGCCTTGCAATTAACTTTTACAAATGAAATATTTCTTTTATCATAATAAGATAGTGCATACGCATATCGATTAGCAAATTGGGAATTTGCCACCATTTCGTAATGAATTTCCTCTAATGCAGAAGGAACTGGCAAAATAAACTACGTAGATATTATGTTTATTGTTTTTTTACATGCCATTTGAACATAAATGATTTTATGATCTGTAGAGGTCAACTGCAGGTAAATTAAATTGACATAATTACATCTTTATGAGATTAGGGTCAAAAATGAGCTAACATTCCACCTGTTGTTAAGCGGTTAAAGTAACCCATGTCACCTGCAGAACATTTCAGTTGTCACACAGCTATTTTCCGCAGAAATGTAATTTAAAAAAGGAATACTGACCTATTTTGTTACTAGACAGAGGAGAAGTCCACCACTAACTGCTAGTAACACTATGTTGTTATACATCCATACATACCGAACGGAACATGTCTGCATCTGGATGTTAAACTATTTTTTTATTAAAGGTCTGTGAAAGACCACTGCATGAAAGAGGCCTCTGTCGTACTGGAGGACTTGTCATAATCGCCACGTCGGGTAATCGCATTGGCGGTCACAGTACCGGATATCTTGCACCTTAAACATTTCTGTTCGACATTGGTTGGCTATGTTTTTTTCTGGTATTTTTAATGGTTAAACCATCTGTCGATTTTTAAGGTTTTTTTTTATGATTTCAAATGTAAAAACAAGAAAAACATGACGTTTACCAAACGACTTTTGAGCTACTAGTCTTAAAGACGTAATAACTGTTTTATTTCTTTAAAACTCAAGTCAGCTCCAAGAGTTTCATAGACGTCGACGAGTTTGCACTTGACGTCTTTGCCCAAACAAAGTTTAAGCCCGCTACAGCTATTGAAAAGGAGTTTGCTTGTGCAGTTTATACAGGTTTAAAATGGCTTCTCGAAGTTTCGGATTTCTTTCTGTAGAACATTTTGAAATGTGAGAATTTCAATTCAATAACTAGTCATTTGTATTTTACTCTGGTTCTGACTAGTATTTTATATTTTGTGTATCAAGCTCGCTAAAAATGCTCTTTTTTAATAATGCTTTGTCTTTTCTTGCCCTTCCGGCTATCGTATGCGTTGTGTTTTCGCTGTCCGCGACGGTTGACCAAATCACCTCTGCCATTCTTAATTATAATCCTAGTACATAATAATGTTTAATTAAGCATGTCGCTGTAATTTATATAAGTAGCTTCCCAAATTTACTGAAATAATAGATTATATGATATAATAAAATAAGTAATTAAAATAAAAAATCCGACTGCAAAAAATACAATTCAAAATTAATGTACTTGACTCTACTTCGCTTTAATAGACTGTATTGTGCTGAAAGCCTAAGATAAATACACACATTAAGTCCAGAATCAAGCGGAACCCGTTAAGTTGCCTTCGGTTTATAATTTCCAATTGGATCTCGTCTTTGTTGGCAGTTGGGTAAAAATGATTAAATATACATTGAATACTGCGTGACTTTGTGAGTTACTTGTGCGTGAGTTTGTAAGTGTCTTTCTCTATTATTTGTCGACATAAGCCTAGTTGGTAGTAACACTGCTTTCGAAGTGTTTCGTCGTTGTCGACGTTTTTGTTATAAATATGTGTGTATGATGTTTGTACTCGAGGCATGTGTGTTCACGTCTATAAATGTAGTAAATTGGTGAGGAAATTATGCTCTTTGTACACAACTTTGATTAAATACTAAGTGTGAATTTCTTTCAGTAATTGCGCAAGGACTAAAATTTAGAGTGTACTGAATTTTGTTGTAATTTTTTTGTTTCTAAAATCAAAGGATCTCAAGAAGTTTAATTGCGCCGAATAAGTGCCTTAAAACTATTAACTACGACTATTAAATCGAAACTACGACTATTATATCTTCGAAAATGTATACTGCTGACTTCATAAAACTAATGTAAATGTAACTGTAGCTACTAACTAAGGAGACTTTTTAGGAAACTAGGTAGCTGGAGCAGACCTTGTCCTGCCTATTTTTTATATTCTTTTGTATGAAATGGACCACGATAGCCAAGTGGTTGGGTGATCGGAATTCGAGTCGTGAGACCCGTGTTCGACCCCCAGGTAGGCTCGTACTAATGGGATATATAATAAGGGATATAAATAAACACAACATGTTTATATTATAAATAAAAATAAAATAACATAAATCCTTTGGTCGACACTATTTGTGAAGGTCGCGTGGTAATCGTGCAGAGGTCGCGGGTTCGAATCCGACCCGTGTCAGTTGATTTTAAGATTTCTTATTAATTTAATAGCGTTTATACTACGTTGAAATTATTATTACATAATAGTGTGATGAATGTGAATATAATATTTCTGCTCGATATATGAACGTTTATATGTACGTATGAATATGTTGTACCGTTAAAAGCCTAATTTAAATACACGCATTAAGTTCAGAAGCAAGCGGAACCCGTTAAGTTGCCTTCGGTTTATAATTTCCAATTGGATCTCGTCTTTGTTGGCAGTTGGGTAAAAATGATTAAATATACATTGAATACTGCGTGACTTTGTGAGTTACTTGTGCGTGAGTTTGTAAGTGTCTTTCTCTATTATTTGTCGACATAAGCCTAGTTGGTAGTAACACTGCTTTCGAAGTGTTTCGTCGTTGACGACGTTTTTGTTATAAATATGAGTGTATGATGTTTGTACTCGAGGCATGTGTGTTCACGTCTATAAATGTAGTAAATTGGTGAGGAAATTATGCTCTTTGTACACAACTTTGATTAAATACTAAGTGTGAATTTCTTTCAGTAATTGCGCAAGGATTAAAATTTAGAGTGTACTGAATTTTGTTGTAATTTTTTTGTTTCTAAAATCAAAGGATCTCAAAGGAAGTTTGGAACTAAGCGCGGCCGAATAAGTGGCTAAAAACTATTAACTACGACTATTAAATCGAAACTACGACTATTATATCTTCGAAAATGTATACTACTGACTTCATAAAACTAATGTAAATGTAACTGTAGCTACTAACTAAGGAGACTTTTTAGGAAACTAGGTAGCTGGAGCAGACCTTGTCCTGCCTATTTTTATATTCTTTTGTATGAAATGGACCACGATAGCCAAGTGGTTGGGTGATCGGAATTCGAGTCGTGAGACCCGTGTGCGACCCCCAGGTAGGCTCGTACTAATGGGATATATAATAAGGGATATAAATAAACACAACATGTTTATATTATAAATAAAAATAAAATAACATAAATCCACTGGTCGACACTATTTGTGAAGGTAGCGTGGTAATCGTGCAGAGGTCGCGGGTTCGAATCCGACCCGTGTCAGTTGATTTTAAGATTTCTTATTAATTTAATAGCGTTTATACTACGTTGAAATTATTATTACATAATAGTGTGATGAATGTGAATATAATATTTCTGCTCGATATATGAACGTTTATATGTACGTATGAATATGTTGTACCGTTAAAAGCCTAATTTAAATACACGCATTAAGTTCAGAAGCAAGCGGAACCCGTTAAGTTGCCTTCGGTTTATAATTTCCAATTGGATCTAGTCTTTGTTGGCAGTTGAGTAAAAATGATTAAATATACATCGAATACCGCGTGACTGTGAGTTTGTAAGTGTCTTTCTCTTTTATTTGTCGACATAAGCCTAGTTGGTAGTAACACTGCTTTCGAAGTGTTTCGTGGTCGTCGACATTTTTGTCATGAATATTGATGTTTTACTTATCTATTTATTTATCTATCTATTTATTTATCTATCTATTTATTTATCTATCTATTTATTTATCTATCTATTTATTTATCTATCTATTTATTTATCTATCTATTTATTTATCTATCTATTTATTTATCTATCTATTTATTTATCTATCTATTTATTTATCTATCTATTTATTTATCTATCTATTTATTTATCTATCTATTTATTTATCTATCTATTTATTTATCTATCTATTTATTTATCTATCTATTTATTTATCTATCTATTTATTTATCTATCTATTTATTTATCTATCTATTTATTTATCTATCTATTTATTTATCTATCTATTTATTTATCTATCTATTTATTTATCTATCTATTTATTTATCTATCTATTTATTTATCTATCTATTTATTTATCTATCTATTTATTTATCTATCTATTTATTTATCTATCTATTTATTTATCTATCTATTTATTTATCTATCTATTTATTTATCTATCTATTTATTTATCTATCTATTTATTTATCTATCTATTTATTTATCTATCTATTTATTTATCTATCTATTTATTTATCTATCTATTTATTTATCTATCTATTTATTTATCTATCTATTTATTTATCTATCTATTTATTTATCTATCTATTTATTTATCTATCTATTTATTTATCTATCTATTTATTTATCTTGTACATAAACGTGATTAGTTTATAACAGAAAAAAAAAACAAGGAATATTTTAATAGAAATTCAATTCAATTATTAACTGTATTTGAATTTTGAATGAAAATAAATTTTAATCAAATGTATTTTGGTACTGTTCAAATATTTACCGTCAAAAAGGGCTGTAGATAAGTAAGTGTAGATAGTAATTGTAATAGCATATTTGGTAATGGTTGTGCTCGAAATTATTAAAAAATATAAAAAACAAGGTCTGCTACAGTTAATAGTCAGTTACCTAAAACACAAAGAATGTGTTAAAATTGTAAAGCAACATTTCGAGACCACAAGCGAATTGAGGAAATGATAATTTCATAATATTAAATCCTATTTTAATACATTGAATACTGCAATTGTGGTCTCTTGGTGGAACTTCACGGTTCAAAACTTTGATCATGTTATAAAGGCCAAACCGGTAAGGTATTTAAAGTAATAGGAAAATAATTAAATTGTGGAAATAGTAAAAGGGAGTTTGAATTGATTTACTCTATTTTAATATTTATTTTAATTAAATTAATAGATTAAAACAATTACACTCACTAAGTATTAAACAGTTTAACGTCATAAAACCTTGCTACGCGAAACATTGTAGTCGAGTGGTTGGGTGACAGAAATTCTAATCAGGAGGCTCGAGTTCGATCCCTGGGAAGAGGGCTCGTACCAATAAGTTTTGTATTGTTAATTTGGACACTAAAATGACGACAAGCTCCTCACTTCTCCCTTTGTCCCAAATAAGCTACGATAAAATGTAATTTGAAGGACCTAAATTTTAATGGACCTCCACCTACCACAGCATTTGGAAATGCTTGATGATATTTAAGTTATACATAGTCCTTAGAGTACTGGGTAATGTGTCATGAAATATTTATGAGTTAACTCAAGCGTATATTTTATATACTAGCTTCTGCGTGTGTTCTGTGTCGTCTTTAAAGCAATGAGTAACCATTATTTTTACAATTTCAATACAAAATTCAAAACCAATATCATGTTTGAGGTATCATAGAGGGGGATATCATATTTTCATGACTACGGATGCTGTAAAGCATCCGAAACGTCAGGAAATAAAAATAGTTTGTAAAACTAATTAAAAAACGCGATAAAATCCGAAAATCGTTTTATTTTAAATGTGTAGTATCTGCAAATACAAGAAATAATTATAACATGCTTTAACTTAACAACAACTTAAATAAAAATCTTTACGCCATTCCCAATACAAGGGTAGACAGAGGATCCAATAGAGATCAATAGAAATATAAGAAAGAATACATCCTTTTGACTTTGGGACCAAGTGACAGGTGGTGTGCCCGTCGCCGTCTTCATGTATCGCCGCCAATGATATAAACCGTACATGAGTTTCAAAAATCCCATTTGTACGAGCATGCCACCTGGGGATCGAACCTGGGTCTTTGACCAAACCGATCTCATCTCATCTACCATCACGGCTACTGTTACTCAAATTAAATTGTTATAAATCTTATAATTAATGGCTAGGTATTGTCTTTGTTGCTTTATTGAAATTATTATAAAAGGCTTTTAATATTCTCCAACGGTTTTGGACACTGACAATTTTCTTTTAGTTATTACATTAAAGCTTTTGTTAAGAGGGAGCTTTATAATGTTAATATTATGGCAACTCGTTTACGTGGTGATATTAATTCAATTAAAAGCAAACAATCTTGATTTTTATTAAGTTGCTGTTTTAAGTTAAGGATTTTAAAAAAAATTAATGACATGGTTTCGAGCCGAAATTTTTTTATTTTATATTTGCGCATTTATCACATATTGCTTGCTTTAATATTAACTTTAATATGAACTTATTAAAAAAGGTATTTTTAATTTTTTATGCATTCATTATCTTCTAACATATAAAATATATATGTTAGAATGTAATGAATGCATTAATAAAATAAAAAGACATAAATTAAAAAGACGTTTTTTAATAAGTTCATACAGAGATAGGGGCAATATCACATACATTTCTCTGATTCCTTCGTAAACAGCCTTCGCACTTGCGGCATAGAACCAGAAAAAACGAAGGTACCACAAAAATGTGTTTTCTGTGTGACCCACTGGGAATTAAACTGAGACCTCAGAGATGGCGCCATAATGAAAACCAATGTGTGTGCCACTCGTCACGGCGGTCATCAGATATCTATGTTATCTCTGTTAGTCATCGTGTACAAGTCTACAATATATGTAAATACATTGCAGTCTTACTAATATACTGAGAAGGCGATTTTCTCATCACTTGTTTCGTTGCCCCGGCTTTTGGTGAAAAGTCAATCGAAAAAACTTTACTTTCTAACCCGTATTCCGACCATGCCTACAGATATTTATGAAAATTCCAGCCACTTCTTTGGCCCCACACATAGACTGATAAAAACCTTACACCTCTGTAATGATGTAATAGCAGATTTCTATCGTATATAACAGTATATCTTTACAGATTGCATTCTCCCATCATACAGATACGAAACTAGAACCTGTCTAAAAGCTGAACTTTGTCGCGACTGGGATTAGAGGAAATCATCAAACATTGTATCGACATGCCTGTATCGAAAACCCATTTTGACAATCGCCTTTAATTTGCCCGTAAAGACGACACGCGCTGAATACGGGAAGTACAAAGTCATGGGTGCTAGAAGAACGAAAAACATTTCACTTTCTTTGAAAGTCATATTTAATAAATTGTACCATTTTATGCCTTAATTTGCTTTCATGGCACTAATACATCGATTATGCAGTGATTCAATGATCAAAGAAGCTTTAATTATTGCGTTGAAGAATATTTTTTTTTCTCGTTATTTTAATTTATAAATTTAGGACAAGCCCCCACCCTTTGATTTAAGTTTTAATCTCCTCTATTTTTTACCTACCTACTACGTTCTCTCATCAACCCCTGGGTTGACTAGCAGAGAATGCCTTAAGACATTAAGTCCGCCCTTTGTTCCCTTTATTGTTAAGGGTAATAAAGTTTAAGCAATAAAGTTTAAATAAATAAAAATATGACTCCTAGAACTAGGTTATTATTTTGTCATTTTTTTGTCTAGGTTGTTATTATGTCAGAAGTAAACCTGACCCAGCCAGCATGGCTTAGCGGCGTGCCCACCGGTTTTCAAGGTGCAGCCAGCGATGAGGCTACAGGTTCTTTCCCGGACGGTTCAATGAAGAAAACTACTTCTTCAATGCTGATCAGAGCATGATAAAATTCTATGTAAAATATTTTTCTTAAAACCTATAACAATTTCCATACCATATTTTGAGAAAGACTTCGACGAAGGAAATATTCAAGGAAATATACATTTCACAATACTGAGGTATTCAGAGGTTGAGACAACTTAACTTACGACCCACATTCCACCGGAGCTAATCTAGGATGGTAAGCGGTAAAACGTCATCGTCTTTATGGTAGAAAGCCTTGCAATTAACTTTTACAAATGAAATATTTCTTTATTATAATAAGATAGTGCATACGCATATCGATTAGCAAATAGGGAATTTGCCACCATTTCGTAATGAAGTTCCTCTAATGCAGAAGAAACTGGCAAAAGAAACTCCGTAGATATTATGTTTATTGTTTTTTTACAGGCCATTTGAACATAAATGATTTTATGATCTGTACAGGTCAACTGCAGGTAAATTAAATTGACATAATTACCTCTTTATGAGATTAGGGTCAAAAATGAGCTAACATTCCACTTGTTGTTAAGCGGTTAAAGTAACCCATGTCACCTGCAGAACATCTCAGTTGTCACACAGCTATTTTCCGCAGAAATGTAATTTAAAAAAGGAATACTGACCTATTTTGTTACTAGACAGAGGAGAAGTCCACCACTAACTGCTAGTAACACTATGTTGTTATACATCTATACATACCGAAAGGAACATGTCTGCATTTGGATGTTAAAATATTTTTAATTAAAGGTCTGTGAAAGACCACTGCATGAAAGAGGCCTCTGTCGTACTGGAGGACTTGTCATAATCGCCACGTCGGGTAATCGCATTGGCGGTCACAGTACCGAATATCTTGCACCTTAAACATTTCTGTTCGACATTGGCTGGCTATGTTTTTTTCTAGTATTTTTAATGGTTATACCATCTGTCGATTTTTAAGGTTTTTTTTATGATTTCAAATGTAAAAACAAGAAAAACATGACGTTTACCAAACGACTTTTGAGCTACTAGTCTTAAAGACATAATAACTGTTTTATTTCTTTAAAACTCAAGTCAGCTCCAAGAGTTTCATAGACGTCGACGAGTTTGCACTTGACGTCTTTGTCCAAACAAAGTTTAAGCCCGCTACAGCTATTGAAAAGGAGTTTGCTTGTGCAGTTTATACAGGTTTAAAATGGCTTCGAAGTTTCGGATTTCTTTCTGTAGAACATTTTGACATGTGAGAATTTCAATTTAATAACTAGTCATTTGTATTGTACTGTGATTCTGACTAGTATTTTATATTTTGAGTATCAAGCTCGCTAAAAATGCTCTTTTTTAATAATGCTTTGTCTTTTCTTGCCCTTCCGGCTATCGTATGCGTTGTGTTTTCGCTGTCCGCGACGGTTGACCAAATCACCTCTGCCATTCTTAATTATAATCCTAGTACATAATAATGTTTAATTAAGCATGTCGCTGTAATTTATATAAGTAGCTTCCCAAATTTACTGAAATAATAGATTATATGATATAATAAACACAATATGTTTATATTATAATAGAGCAATTTAAATAAAGAATATAATTTAGTTTAAATAAATACATATAATTTAAAAAAGGAATACTGACCTATTTTGTTACTAGACAGAGGAGAAGTCACCACTAACTGCTAGTAACACTATGTTGTTATACATCTATACATACTGAAAGGAACATGTCTGCATTTGGATGTTAAAATATTTTTAATTAAAGGTCTGTGAAAGACCACTGCATGAAAGAGGCCTCTGTCGTACTGGAGGACTTGTCATAATCGGCCACGTCGGGTAATCGCATTGGCGGTCACAGTAATGGGATATCTTGCACCATAAACATTTCTGTTCGACATTGGTTGGCTATGTTTTTCTAGTATTTTTAATGGTTATACCATCTGTCGATTTTAAGGTTTTTTATGATTTCAAATGTAAAAACAAGAAAACATGACGTTTACCAAACGACTTTTGAGCTACTAGTATTAAAGACATAATAACTGTTTTAATTCTTTAAAACTCAAGTCAGCTCCAAAACTTTCATAGACGTCGACGAGTTTGCACTTGACGTCTTTGTCCAAACAAAGTTTAAGCCCGCTACAGCTATTGAAAAGGAGTTTGCTTGTGCAGTTTATACAGGTTTAAAATGGCTTCTCGAAGTTTCGGAGTTCTTTCTGTAGAACATTTTGACATGTGAGAATTTCAATTTAATAACTAGTCATTTGTATTGTACTGTGATTCTGACTAGTATTTTATATTTTGAGTATCAAGCTCGCTAAAAATGCTCTTTTTTAATAATGCTTTGTCTTTTCTTGCCCTTCCGGCTATCGTATGCGTTGTGTTTTCGCTGTCCGCGACGGTTGACCAAATCACCTCTGCCATTCTTAATTATAATCCTAGTACATAATAATGTTTAATTAAGCATGTCGCTGTAATTTATATAAGTAGCTTCCCAAATTTACTGAAATAATAGATTATATGATATAATAAACACAATATGTTTATATTATAAATAAAAATAAAATAACATAAATCGAAACTACGACTATTAAATCGAAACTACGACTATTAAATCGAAACTACGACTATTAAATCGAAACTACGACTATTAAATCGAAACTACGACTATTAAATCGAAACTACGACTATTAAATCGAAACTACGACTATTAAATCGAAACTACGACTATTAAATCGAAACTACGACTATTAAATCGAAACTACGACTATTAAATCGAAACTACGACTATTAAATCGAAACTACGACTATTAAATCGAAACTACGACTATTAAATCGAAACTACGACTATTAAATCGAAACTACGACTATTAAATCGAAACTACGACTATTAAATCGAAACTACGACTATTAAATCGAAACTACGACTATTAAATCGAAACTACGACTATTAAATCGAAACTACGACTATTAAATCGAAACTACGACTATTAAATCGAAACTACGACTATTAAATCGAAACTACGACTATTAAATCGAAACTACGACTATTAAATCGAAACTACGACTATTAAATCGAAACTACGACTATTAAATCGAAACTACGACTATTAAATCGAAACTACGACTATTAAATCGAAACTACGACTATTAAATCGAAACTACGACTATTAAATCGAAACTACGACTATTAAATCGAAACTACGACTATTAAATCGAAACTACGACTATTAAATCGAAACTACGACTATTAAATCGAAACTACGACTATTAAATCGAAACTACGACTATTAAATCGAAACTACGACTATTAAATCGAAACTACGACTATTAAATCGAAACTACGACTATTAAATCGAAACTACGACTATTAAATCGAAACTACGACTATTAAATCGAAACTACGACTATTAAATCGAAACTACGACTATTAAATCGAAACTACGACTATTAAATCGAAACTACGACTATTAAATCGAAACTACGACTATTAAATCGAAACTACGACTATTAAATCGAAACTACGACTATTAAATCGAAACTACGACTATTAAATCGAAACTACGACTATTAAATCGAAACTACGACTATTAAATCGAAACTACGACTATTAAATCGAAACTACGACTATTAAATCGAAACTACGACTATTAAATCGAAACTACGACTATTAAATCGAAACTACGACTATTAAATCGAAACTACGACTATTAAATCGAAACTACGACTATTAAATCGAAACTACGACTATTAAATCGAAACTACGACTATTAAATCGAAACTACGACTATTAAATCGAAACTACGACTATTAAATCGAAACTACGACTATTAAATCGAAACTACGACTATTAAATCGAAACTACGACTATTAAATCGAAACTACGACTATTAAATCGAAACTACGACTATTAAATCGAAACTACGACTATTAAATCGAAACTACGACTATTAAATCGAAACTACGACTATTAAATCGAAACTACGACTATTAAATCGAAACTACGACTATTAAATCGAAACTACGACTATTAAATCGAAACTACGACTATTAAATCGAAACTACGACTATTAAATCGAAACTACGACTATTAAATCGAAACTACGACTATTAAATCGAAACTACGACTATTAAATCGAAACTACGACTATTAAATCGAAACTACGACTATTAAATCGAAACTACGACTATTAAATCGAAACTACGACTATTAAATCGAAACTACGACTATTAAATCGAAACTACGACTATTAAATCGAAACTACGACTATTAAATCGAAACTACGACTATTAAATCGAAACTACGACTATTAAATCGAAACTACGACTATTAAATCGAAACTACGACTATTAAATCGAAACTACGACTATTAAATCGAAACTACGACTATTAAATCGAAACTACGACTATTAAATCGAAACTACGACTATTAAATCGAAACTACGACTATTAAATCGAAACTACGACTATTAAATCGAAACTACGACTATTAAATCGAAACTACGACTATTAAATCGAAACTACGACTATTAAATCGAAACTACGACTATTAAATCGAAACTACGACTATTAAATCGAAACTACGACTATTAAATCGAAACTACGACTATTAAATCGAAACTACGACTATTAAATCGAAACTACGACTATTAAATCGAAACTACGACTATTAAATCGAAACTACGACTATTAAATCGAAACTACGACTATTAAATCGAAACTACGACTATTAAATCGAAACTACGACTATTAAATCGAAACTACGACTATTAAATCGAAACTACGACTATTAAATCGAAACTACGACTATTAAATCGAAACTACGACTATTAAATCGAAACTACGACTATTAAATCGAAACTACGACTATTATATCTTCGAAATGTATATTAATGAGACAAGCTTTTTTAATAAAATAATGTATGCTTTATATCGTTGGATTAGACATAAAGACGGCAATAGGCTCATCATTTGTCACGTTGTCCCAGAAAATGTCTTCCTTGAAAGATAGGTCGAAAGACTTTATTGTCTAGACCTCTGTCTATCTCCATTATTTGGTAACGGCGTTAATCATATTAGTAGTTAATCATATTAGTAGTTAATCATATTAGTAGTTAATCATATTAGTAGTTAATCATATTAGTAGTTAATCATATTAGTAGTTAATCATATTAGTAGTTAATCATATTAGTAGTTAATCATATTAGTAGTTAATCATATTAGTAGTTAATCATATTAGTAGTTAATCATATTAGTAGTTAATCATATTAGTAGTTAATCATATTAGTAGTTAATCATATTAGTAGTTAATCATATTAGTAGTTAATCATATTAGTAGTTAATCATATTAGTAGTTAATCATATTAGTAGTTAATCATATTAGTAGTTAATCATATTAGTAGTTAATCATATTAGTAGTTAATCATATTAGTAGTTAATCATATTAGTACATAATAATGTTTAATTAAGCATGTCGCTGTAATTTATATAAGTAGATTGCAAAATATTTACCCACCTAATCAATACTATACTATATCTTGATAAGTACAAAAAAATAAAACCTGTAACAATTTCCATACCATATTTTGAGAAAGACTTCGACGAAGGAAATATTTAAATGCCTCTTACCATAAATAAGTGTTCGTACCCTAACCGCAATTTGTCATATCATAAGATATTGTATATATTAAAGACGATCAGCGTAACTTTGGGCGAAACCTACCGCGTTTAAAAAAAATCTTTAAGATCTTTACGCATTTCACAATACTGAGGTATTCAGAGGCTGAGACAACTTAATCCTTACGACCCACATTCCACCGGAGCTAATCTAGGATGGTAAGCGGTAAAAACGTCATCGTCTTTATGGTAGAAAGCCTTGCAATTAACTTTTACAAATGAAATATTTCTTTTATTATAATAAGATAGTGCATACGCATATCGATTAGCAAATAGGGAATTTGCCACCATTTCGTAATGAAGTTCCTCTAATGCAGAAGAAACTGGCAAAAGAAACTCCGTAGATATTATGTTTATTGTTTTTTTTACAGGCCATTTGAACATAAATGATTTTATGATCTGTACAGGTCAACTGCAGGTAAATTAAATTGACATAATTACCTCTTTATGAGATTAGGGTCAAAAATGAGCTAACATTCCACTTGTTGTTAAGCGGTTAAAGTAACCCATGTCACCTGCAGAACATTTCAGTTGTCACACAGCTATTTTCCGCAGAAATGTAATTTAAAAAAGGAATACTGACCTATTTTGTTACTAGACAGAGGAGAAGTCCACCACTAACTGCTAGTAACACTATGTTGTTATACATCTATACATACCGAAAGGAACATGTCTGCATTTGGATGTTAAAATATTTTTTAATTAAAGGTCTGTGAAAGACCACTGCATGAAAGAGGCCTCTGTCGTACTGGAGGACTTGTCATAATCGCCACGTCGGGTAATCGCATTGGCGGTCACAGTACCGGATATCTTGCACCATAAACATTTCTGTTCGACATTGGTTGGCTATGTTTTTTTCTAGTATTTTTAATGGTTATACCATCTGTCGATTTTTAAGGTTTTTTTTATGATTTCAAATGTAAAAACAAGAAAAACATGACGTTTACCAAACGACTTTTGAGCTACTAGTATTAAAGACATAATAACTGTTTTAATTCTTTAAAACTCAAGTCAGCTCCAAAACTTTCATAGACGTCGACGAGTTTGCACTTGACGTCTTTGTCCAAACAAAGTTTAAGCCCGCTACAGCTATTGAAAAGGAGTTTGCTTGTGCAGTTTATACAGGTTTAAAATGGCTTCTCGAAGTTTCGGAGTTCTTTCTGTAGAACATTTTGACATGTGAGAATTTCAATTTAATAACTAGTCATTTGTATTGTACTGTGATTCTGACTAGTATTTTATATTTTGAGTATCAAGCTCGCTAAAAATGCTCTTTTTTAATAATGCTTTGTCTTTTCTTGCCCTTCCGGCTATCGTATGCGTTGTGTTTTCGCTGTCCGCGACGGTTGACCAAATCACCTCTGCCATTCTTAATTATAATCCTAGTACATAATAATGTTTAATTAAGCATGTCGCTGTAATTTATATAAGTAGCTTCCCAAATTTACTGAAATAATAGATTATATGATATAATAAACACAATATGTTTATATTATAAATAAAAATAAAATAACATAAATCCACTGGTCGACACTATTTGTGAAGCCAACGATATAATTACTACAAAAGTTTTTAGAAAAACCCATTGGTTTAATAAGTTTTTAATTCTACCACCATTTGGTAATAAGATTCTTCGGAAGAAATAAGCGAAACAAAACTTTATGAAGGTAGTGCAAAAAACGTCGAGATGATGGTGGATGATGGTCGACAGATGGTGGGCTAGGGATTTCAGAACATTAATCAGATCATAAATAATAGAAACAGAGCGGTGACGGGAAGCAGCGTTTATGGTGTCCAGCCCTTGGATCTCCAACTCTTGCAAGTCTGCCAAAGGCAAGCCCTGGACATTACCAGGCCGTTAATAATGTTTGTGTGAAATGTTTATATCCTCTAAAAATATTGGCCAAAAGAAGTACCTACGGAGTTTCTTTCGCCTGTTTCTTCTTAGAAGAACCTCATCAGGAACGGAGGTAGATTAAAAAAATATTATCGATAAAAAAATTTATATTCTTATTAATATGAAAATAAGTGTTTTGATTTGAATAAGTTAAGCTTACTTATTTACATCCATAATAAATAACATAATAAAACACGTATGTAAAATGCAAATGTATCTTTAAAAAAAGCTAAGTGAGTTTATTAATATTTCATATTTGCTTGCTTCCATGTTTCTTGTACCTAACATTGTCAAGATGTTAAGCTCGTATTTATTTTAATTCTGACAAAATCCTTTCTTATGTGATTTCAATGTTTCCGGATTTACATTTCTTCTATGATAACTTTTTATTTTTATGCTTTTTTGTTAATTTATGAGATAAACTTGTGATAATAAAAGTAACGTTAGCAGTGAGGTTGGGTGAACGGAATTCGTGTCAAGGAGACCCGAGTTCGATCTCCATGTGGTGGACTCGTACCAAACAGTTTTTAATAAAATAATGTATGCTTTATATCGTTGGATTAGACATAAAGACGGCAATAGGCTCATCATTTGTCACGTTGTCCCAGAAAATGTCTTCCTTGAAAGATAGGTCGAAAGACTTTATTGTCTAGACCTCTGTCTATCTCCATTATTTGGTAACGGCGTTAATCATATTAGTAGTTAATCATATTGAGAAGTAAGGCCGGCGAGAAGATATTCATTTATTTACTTATTTTTTGCGTATATTAATGAGACAAGCTTTTTATTGTATCACAGTAAACAACGAGTAAAAGTTTAGTCTTTGAATAAAAGGTTACCGCAATCTACAACTCATTCACAGAGTCAATAAACTAAACGTTTTTGGAGCAAAGCTCGAAACATGACGCCTCAAGTTTGACGCCGCCATTCGACTATTATCGTCAACCACTTCAGATCCAATATTGCAGCTTATTTTGAGTGGTTAAAAGGATACTAGTTATGTTAATTAGAATTGCTATTATTCATTTAAAATGTATTGAAATAAGATGGCAAATAGAAAAAAACATTGTTACCGTCGTCACCGATATGGAATGGCTGTAATTTAACGTCTACCTAAAAATATATTTTAAACAAAAAAAAAACAGTTTATCACACTAAAAATGCCGGCTTAAGTTTGATTAAAGTCATCAAACTTATGGCTCAAGTCATCGAAGTCAAATTTACAGACTTCGATGACTGACTAAAATTCATGTCTTGTCTG
Source organism: Sericinus montela (assembly GCA_029286605.1). Taxonomy (NCBI): domain Eukaryota; kingdom Metazoa; phylum Arthropoda; class Insecta; order Lepidoptera; family Papilionidae; genus Sericinus; species Sericinus montela. The sequence goes on along the minus strand of JAGSMR010000079.1, from coordinate 60,119 downwards.
CAATGATTCTACTAAAAGATATTATGTTTTTGTGATGATCCTAGACTGTATATTAATCATTATTTGTAGTTTAAGAAAAACCATAGCTAGGCGGAGAACGAAAACCAGTACAAAAAACAATAGAAAGATTGGTAGCCAGGGGTCCACATAATTAAGACTTTTCGACCGCCCGAAGACATTTTTCGGGAAATCGTGATAGGTGGTGTGCCTCTCGCCGTCTTTATATCCAAGCCAACGATATAAATCGTTCATAAGTTATGAAAAGCTCATCAGCAGGAGTCTACCACCTGGTGATCGAACTTGGGTCACTTGACTCGAATTCCGATCGCAATCACTCGGCTGTCAACAGTTACAACAAGATATATGAATATTTAGGCGACATAATAAAACGAGAAAATTACAAAGAATACTCACGCATTAAGGAATCTTTATAGCACTAAAGTAAGGAAGTACTTTGTTCTTACGAATAAGCAACGAGGTAAAGTTCTTTATGACCGAAAGTTACAACGCACTTACTTTCTAGCCGAAAATATCTTCGATGGAGGATGGGTTGAAAGGACTTAATTGTCTAGACCTCTGTCTACCCCAGTATTGAGAATTCCGTGAAAATATTTTCTTTTAACTATATTACTTGAATTAACAAACTCAATTAATAAAAATCCAAATTGTTTGGTTTTAATTCAATTAAAGTCACTACGTAAACGAGTGGCCATAATATTAACGTGCAAAGCCTCCTCTTAACAAAAGCTTTAAAGTAATTACTGAAAATTGTCAGTGTCCAAAATCGTTGGAGAGTATTAAAAGTCTTTTTATAACAAATTTCAGTAAATTGACAAAGACAATACGTAGCCATTAATAATAAGATTTATTACAATTTAATTTAAGTAACGATAGCCGTTATGGTAAATGGGTTTGCGGACTCCGAGTCAAGAGACCCGAGTTCAAAACTTATGTACGATTAAAAGCGTGGACTAGGACATAAAGCAGCGACGGGCTCACCACCTGTCACGTTGTCCCAAAAAATGTCTTCGGTGGAAAGTGGGTCGCAAGGACCAGATGGCAGACTGTCACCTGTCAACTTGGCCCGAAAAATGTCTTTGGTGGGTCGAAAGGTCTCTCTGTCTAACCCAAACCTCTATCTATCCCTGTCCTGAGAGCGGTGTAAATATTTTTTATAGCCCAACCTGATAGCCTAATCGATAGTGATCCTGCAATCAAGTAAAACTCAAATCTAATCCCGCCAGGAGCAAATAAATAATAAGTGAGTTGTGACTTAATTACTTACAAGAAAAGAGCCTATACCTTTCTCAAAGGCCGGCAACATATCTTCTATGCCTCTGGTATTGCGGGTGTTGATAATCAATTACCATCACGTGAGCCACCTGCTTGTTTGCCTCCCTTTTCTATAAAAAACATCTGTCTACCTTAGTACTGGGAATATTAGTACAGATTAAAATGTCATTAGTAGAGATTTTTTTTAATCTAATAAGATTTCATTTAGTTAAACTTTTGAATAAAGTATAGCTTTTTCATTGGTTTCATAGTTTTGTCTCTAAGGTTCATATTGGATTGCACTGATATCGGTCTTAGAGATTAAATGCCCTCAAACTGAAGGTCGTTATACGCCTCGAGGAATATCCTTATCTACTTTATAGAACTTGTACTCGTATATATACTAACAGGTTACAATTTAATTTGATATCTGAAAGTTATTTGATATGAAGACCTTAGTGGATGAATGGCGTAAACGCCAGTTGTCATGGTGCATCTCTGAGGTTTGGATTCGATTCCCGAACGGTTTAATGTAGAAAATCACTTTTTCTACATTGTCTCGGGTCTGGGTGTTTTGGTGACTTTGGTGTTTCAGACTTTATAACACAAGTGCTTTAGGTGCTTACCTTAGCATCTGTGCAATATATGTAATGTTATGTATATTTATTTATTTATTATATACATGTATATTGTGGTTTAATTTACTATTATTTTTAGTCCTTACTAATCCACCAAAGAGTCCAACACTGTAAGCACTACATTGCAATATGCTCTCTCTCCTGTCAATATGTCACCATCTACAGATGAAGTCATTTGACTGAAGAATTTAATACAATCTGAATGTACGTTACCCCTAACACACATACATACTTTTAAAGTTAAGTTTAAGGCCGAGTTTAACTTGACATCGTTACAAAATAAAGGCTCCTCGGAACTTCTCGCTTATTACGTGTAACTGTTCTTTAGTATCTAAAACATATGGCGTTTATTTGATAATCTTCTCGAAATTTCCCATAGTAGAGTAGGCAGAAGTCTAAACAATGTCCTTTTGACCCCCTTCTCACCGAAGCTTATTTGGGAGAACTTGACAGGTAAGGAGCCTATCGACGTTTTAATGTCCAAGCTAACGGTACAACTTATTCATACATTCATATATCGAGCAGAAATATTATATTCATATTCATCACACTATTATGTAACAATAATTTCAACATAGTATAAACGCTATTAAATTAATGAGAAATTTTAAAATCAACTGACAGGGGCGGGATTCGAACTCGCAACCCCTGCACGATTACCTCGCGACCTTCACAAGTAGTGTCGACCAGTGGATTTATGTTATTTTATTTTTATTTATAATGTAAACATATTGTGTTTATTTATATCCCTTATTATATATCCCATTAGTACGAGCCGACCTTGGGCTCCACCACGGGCCTTACGACTCGAATTCCGATCATCCAACCACTTGGCTATCGTGGTCATATCATATCGTGGTATATCGTCATACAAAAGAATATAAAAAATAGGCAGGACAAAGTCTGCTCCAGCTACCAAGTTTCCTAAAAAGTCTCCTTAGTAGCTATAGTTACATTTACATTAGTTTTATGAAGTCACGATAGCCGAGTGGTTGGGTCGTCGGAATTTCGAGTCAATAGACCCGAGTTCGATCCCCAGTTGGTAGGCTCGTACCAATGAGTTTTTCTAAAACTTATGTACGAATATCGTTGGCTTGGAAATAAAGGCGGCGATGGGCTCACCACCTGTCACGTTGTCCTGAAAAATATCTTCGGTGAAAGGTGGGTCGAAGGACTTAATTGTTCAGACTCGACCTCTGTCTACCCCTGTATTGGGAATTGCGTGAAGATATTATTATTATTATAAGTCAGTAGTATACATTTTCGAAGATATTTATTATATTGTATTCAAACAAATTAGAGAACTTATTAAAACTAATGAAGCATTCCCTGAAATTCTACGAATTTTATCTTGACTAAATCTTACCCAGAATTTTGCTTGCGCTGAGATGAAATTGTCAGCATAACTTCTACCCTTAATCTGTTTAGATTTTGTTTAAACATTTTTCGCGCCATTTGCATGGGCATTTGTTAAGATATTGAGATGTGAATGCAAAGAAGTTTATTTTTCGAGATAAGGTATGACCCAAACCGAAATAAACAAGGGAGAAGGGGGGTAGGGTTTTAATAGTCTTAGTTAATAGTTTTTAGCCACTTATTCGTCCGCGCTTAGTTCCAAACTTCCTTTGAGATCCTTTGATTGTAGAACCAAAAAATTACAACAAAATTCAGTACACTCTCAACTTTACCCCTAGCGCAGTTAGTGTAAGTAAGTGTAAAATTCACACTTAGTATTTAATCAAAGTTGTGTACAAAGAGCATAATTTCCTCACTAATTTATTACATTTATAGACCTAAATTAAGCTCAAGGGAAACTAGGCAGACAGTTTCGTTATGTCATAGACTATAGATAAACAGAGAAAAAATCGATTGATTTGTAACATTATTAAGTATCTGGTCCATCAGGATATTTAACATTCTATAGATTGAACAAAACGAATTGAATGCAGTGGAGATGCGGTCTCTTCGTAAAATTTGTGGCGTTATCTTGGCCGCCTGAAAAATTAACGAAGAGATTCACTATATAGCAGGATTGAAAGATGACCTTAGCACTAAAATTGATAAGGGCGTGCTTCGATTGTTTGGGTACGTTGAGCGAATGACTAAAGACCAATGGTGAAGAAAATATACACCGCGATAGTTAATATTAAAAGGTGTCGAGGTAGACCAAGACTAACTTTGAAGACCACGTGAGCAAACTGCTCGAAGAGGGAAGAGTCAAGAGTACTCGGATACCTAGACGTGCATGTGTGAAGAAAATTATGAATCTGAAAGAAGCGAAGAGAAGCGATAGAGGTATGTAAGGATCGTGACACTCGGCGATCTGTTCTCTGTGGCTACCCCGTCAGGGACTGCAGTTGAAGGTAATTGCTGGGATCTAGCTAAAAGCTAAAATAGAAGGAATAAGGTAAATAGTTTTGTTAGGGTTGGTACAAAACATCGTACCATTAAAAATCTTATTAATTTTAATCTACAATATTGCTAATAAATTTCGGACATTACTCTATGTTATATTATGACAAGCGAGCGGACATGTGCAACTGCGTCCATTGCAGCAGTCCCGGTGATTAATGTAGCTAATATTCAACATTGGAATTAAACTGTTACGGAAGAGTATACTACTAATTGTGGATGTATGTACACCCTGTGTGTTAAGAAAGAGACAACCTCATAATCTCATTAATATGAGAACAATCTCGTATTATTATATTTTTTTTTAATTATCCAAACAATATTAAAATGACGCCACTTATGATTTAATTAAGCAGATATGTGATGCTCGTGAAGCCGAGTGTTTTGATGATCGGAATTCGAATCAAGAGACCCGAGTTCGATCCCCGAGTAGTAGACTCGTACCAACGTTTTTTTCTAAAATGTATGTACGAATTATATCGTTGTCAAGGACATAAAGACGTCACCTTTCGCGATGATCCTAAAAATTCTTCGGTAAAAAGTGGGTCAGTATTGGGGAAGGGGCGAAGGGAATTTTTTTTAAATAAAATTGTCAAATTTCAAGCACCAAACAGCTCACTAGTGACATAAATGCGTCTGATATGATAATCATAGAGGTAAGCAAACAAGATCAAAGTTCTACGTCATCATCCTCAATTTATATTTGTATTTAGACACAACAGTGCCTGTCAACGCGAGAACCAAATTAGGCAGTGCCGGATTTAGAGCGACACGTTCCAGCGTCCATTGTTTACTTACCTTGACACCCTCCCCACTTATTTCCTAATGCGGGACCTTAATTGGATAGTATGTGGAGGAAAATGAATTAAAAAGAAAGAAATTGAAAGAAAAAAAGTCACGATAGCCGAGTGGTTGGGTGGTCGGAATTTCGAGTCAAGAGACCCCTGAATTCGATCCCCAGGTGGCAGGCTCGTACCAATTAGTTTTTCAAAAACTTATGTACGAATTATATCATTGACTTGGATATCAAGACGGCGACGGGCTTACCACCTGTCACGTTGTCCCGAAAATATCTTTGGTAGAAGGTAACTTCTACGAATTAGGGTAAACCAATAAAATGTACGTAAAGACCGACCTTCGTGGTCGAGAGGCGTACGCACCAGATTACTTGGTGTCGTCATCGCAGAGGTTCCGGGTTTATTCCTGGTCGAGTCAATGTAGAAAAAACTATTTCTACATTTTCTCAGGTCTGAGTGTTTGCAGTGCCTTCATTATTTCTGATTCAATACTACAAGTGCTTAAACGCTTACTTTGGTATCAGATCAATGTATGCGATGTAGTTCTTATCTGTGTGTTGTAGTATGTATAAATAATTTGCATTTTTCAGAATACATTACATAGTATAGAGACATATATATGTGTTACCATACAACCACGAACATAACGCATAACGTAACGGAGAAAGTTTGATTTAACTCTGAATAAATGTTCATACTGTAGGCTCGTTTATTAAAATCGGTTCGTAAGGAATTAACTCCGAAAACTAAACTAAATAATAATGTGTATAGAAAATACATTTCTATACATGGGATAATGTTGTTCCGACTCGTACGTTACCCGTTATATAAAAATGCGCTCTGGTTTCTTCTTGTCTTTAAGAGAAAAATCCATTTCAAATAAACAGAAAGACAACGCCAGTCCAGAATAGTTTCTATAGCATTAAAATTAATACCTTTATTTCAACTTCAGCCTACCCTGTTTTGAAACTTATTTGCACGCACTGATGTTTGTATAAATGCTATAAACACACACTTGTTCGTTTATAAATATTTAATATAAAATAAGAAAGAAATTATACTTAATATTGACAAATCTTTGCTTTTTTTGAAAGTACAAAAATAAAAAAAACTAATGTTTTTATGAATGTAGCCGTCACATGGTAGGCGTAACATCATAAACAAAATATAAATAGCGCAAAAACAAAAAACTTCCGCGCCAACTGCCTGAAGTCACGCTAAAGCAAACTAACATGGGAACGCGTCTATATGTAAATCATCCTTTATTTCCATTATTTGAACTCATTTGGAATATAATGGAGGCTGAATTCAATTACGAAAGTTTTCCATTAGGCATTTTACCGAAGTTGTAATTTTCAACCACATATAATGGCGGTTATAATAATTTACATTTACTTATTTGTTCATCTTCACACAGAATCCCTTTCGGGGTAGCCAGAGTAAACAGATCGGCAAGTATCATGATACTAACATACTTCTTTCGCTTCTTTCAAATTCATAACTATCTTCATACAGGTCAATCATCGTAGGTTATGGGAATCTCTTCGTTTCGTTTTTGGTCGTCCAAGACTACGCCGCATATTTTATGAAGACGCTGAAACTTTCGGTGCCATATATAAAAGTTACTTGACTTTTATATATGGCACCAACTCACCGTTGTCACAGTGACTGTCATGACTGATTTATAGATCAAATAAAAAAATGAATAGTCATTTTATATAAACATATAGCCCGCGCAAATTCAAAATATTACGAAATAACTTGAGAAACCAGGGAATATCACAGATTTGAACATAAAATATTAATAAAAACTATCCGAGTTGTATCTGCGTAAGAATAACACCACTCCCTCTGTTTCTTTGAATGGCGTAAGAGTTGACAAAGTGAACATACGATTAGCTAACCAAAGATACCGGTATATCTCAAAAAATACCAGATCAAAATTTTGAGTCATTTTCTTCATCGGATCCTGAGATGGAGACTTTTTTTTTTTTTTTTTTTGATAACCATGGAGGAAATGTTTTATGCACGAACGTTCCTGGCCGGGAGGCCACCGAAACGAACAGTGTCGGGCTCGAATCTCAGAAGGAGAAGCATACCGACTAAAACCATCCACGGATGCTGCTGGCCCGGAGGCCTTTACAGCTTGTCTAAGGAGACTTGCGAGGAGAGGCTCGCAAGTTAGAGTTGAAGACAATAATGGCTGCTGCTGCGAAGCGCTGCGTCCCCTGGAACGAAAGAGATGACTTCCGACATAGCTATGCGATCCGAGGGCCCCAGTTGGTTTGGAGGAAAATCTCCTCTCGGATCGCCTTGTGATAACCTTTAATGACGACTACGACCACGAGAAAGTCTCGTGCCAGTCGTGAAATTACGACGATGGCGAGGTTGTATAAGCCGCAGAACGCGGCTTGTGTCTGTATGTGCGAAAGTACGTAGGGCGGGGCCTCATACGCATTGTTGACACGGGTGATTGCGTCATCATCGTCTATGATGACGCATTTCGGGCGCCTCAATTGAGGTGGAGTATCGCGCGCGGGTGTGTAATTCTCAACGCTGCCACTAGCGGATTTGTATGTAAGTTCGTCCTATCGAAGTAGTCGATGGAGAACTTTTAAATAGCGCTGCCATTGTAGGCAGTTTGAGATCGCGATGCAGATCTACATTCCGCATATATGCGGGAGCGCCGGTTGCGCGGCGCATAAATCGATTTTGAATCACTTGGAGTGAGTTCAAACGTACTTTGGGGACGTGCGCGAATACTACACTGGCGTATGACATGACGGGTCGCACGCAAGTTGTGTATAGGCGTATTTTGTGTTTTAGCAGCATTTTGTTGCGGCTATTTGTGGCAGTTAAAGAGGCGGCCGGATATGAAGGCCGCTCTATCCCTGACAATTTTAGTATGTTTCTTGAAGTTCAGTCTACGGTCTAAGGTGACTCCAAGATATTTTACTTCTGACACCCAGGAATGGGTTTGTCGAAGAGGGTTATTTTACTGAATCTGTTAGGGCGATTCGAGTTTTGTGATTCCTGCTGAACAAGACCGCGTTGCTCTTTTCAGGATTTATGTCGATCCTCCATTTCCTAAACCACTCGCTTAAGGCGGTGGCCGCGGCTTGGAGGCGAATGTAGATTCTCGATGCGTTATGATCCGCAGAGTATAGAGTGGTATCGTCGGCGAATAAGGCCAATTCTACCTTTTATTTGGGTCTTTTGGGATATCGCTCGTATAAAGCGTGTACAGTGTGGGCGAGAGGACCGAGCCTTGCGGAACGCCGGCTTTTAAGTCTCTGCTGGAGGACAGAGTGCCCTCGACTTTGTAGCGGAAGGTGCGATTCGACAAGTAGGCTTGTATGATGTGCACAAGCCCGTCTGACATACTGTAGTTGTATAGCTTGTATATCAAGCCATTGTGCCAGACTTTGTCGAACGCTTTCGCGACATCGAAGAAGAGTGCTCCTACCTTATATTTGGGGCTATCATTTAGGCGCTCGAGTATGTGCTCCGTGAGGCGGTGCACTTGCTGAACGCATGAGTGCTTAGCTCTAAAGCCAAACTGCTCATCAGGAATGACATTTAGTGACTGAGCGCTGTCCTTGAGGCGGATCAGAATTATGCGCTCGTAGATTTTCCCCAGTGCGCTGAGGAGACTAATGGGCCTATAGCTAGTGGCCTGTTTATTCGGTTTCCCGGGTTTATGGATCCCTATTACGTGGGCTTCTTTCCAGGAGTCTGGAAAGGTGCAACTTGTGAGAAGGGCATTGAAGATTGCTACTAATAGTAATAGCAATGAATTTGGGAGAGTTTTAACTAACCTATTTGAGATGCCGTCGGCTCCTGGAGCCTTACGTACCCTAAGGTTTTTAATTATACCCTTAACCTCTTCGAGTGAGGTAGGCGGGAGAGGTTCACCCGTTAGTGGCTGCGTCATTTTCCGCGATACGAAGTCGTCCACATTCTGAATGTGTACGGGATCTGTGGGTTGCGTGCTTGGAGAGCACTGACTTTCGAAGCTGTCGGCTAAACATTCGGCTTTTTCCCTATCGTCAAAAGCTATAGAACTGTCGGGACTGACCAGGGGAGGCATAGATACGACAGAGTCGGACTTCATCGACCTCGCCAACTGCCAGTAGGCAGTGTGCGAAGGCGTGATGTCCGACATTAGCTTGTCCCATCTTTGCCCCCTCAACTCAGCCATGCGCTGTTTAACCTCCCTTTGAGTTGGCGCATCCTAACGCGGTTTGCGTCAGTCCTATACCTGTCGTATGCCCTATTGGCAGCATTTTTCTCTCTCAACAGCTGTCTGAGCTCAGCAGGCAACTCAAAGCGGCGGTCGTTTGCCGCTTTGACCCGCCTGGAGGATACACTGACGGCGGTTTTAGGTGAGAGGTGAGATGAACGACGGCGGCAAGTGCCGTGTCTTTATTATCAATGACCTCCGGTATGTTTGCTAACCTGGGAATCTGTAGACTCGAGGTATTCTCGAGTTTACGCCAGTCTGTCACGGTTTTGGTCAAAGTGACCTCTGCGTGCGGCTGCCCTAGCTGCATTATGAACGGTCGGTGGTCTGAATTAAGTTCGTGATGAACTTCTATTTTCGCAAGAGGTAGCAATATATTCTTTAAGAGAGCTATATCGAGAATGTCCGGATTCTGGTTCCTCTGCGCGGGTATTCTAGTTGGCCTGAGGGGACCTATAATGTCAAAGTTTAGGTTCATACTTAGAGTTAGGAGGGCGAGTCCATTATTATTTTCATTTGCGGCGTTCCAAGCAGAGTGCTTGCTGTTTAAGTCTCCGCTATTAACACCGAGTCGCTTAAATTTAGCAGTGCCTCGATGTCGCCCCTTAGAATTGTTTTCAAAGGCGGGAGATAAGCCGATATCACAGTGATGGGCTGATGGCCTGTCATTGCGATCTTACAACCGGAAGCTTCCATGTTGACAAGAGACGGAAGGTCAATTGGCACACAGTGTAGCGAAGACTTGAAATAGATCAACGTGCTGCCTCATGAGCGGGGCGGTCGTTTCTAACTAAGCGATAGTTTGCTATCTTCGGGTCGCGTATGCTAGACTTGAGTAGGGTCTCCTGTACTAACATTATGTCTATTTGATGGACTGAGACAAATTCTCAACTTCGTCCATCTGTTTTTTAAGCCGTATGCGTTGAAGAAGCCGACAGCTAGTGATTTAGGTTTCGTTCTTTCGCTTATGTTTGTGTCGTTCATTATGGGCGAGACAAAATAAATGAAGAATTATTGGCGGGAGGGGACCTCGGAAGTGAACGAGTCACTTTTACTTACTAAGTTTTGGAGCTCTTCGTAGATGGAAGAGTGCTCCGTTATGGCCTTTAGCAGGTCCATTGGGTCGTTAGCCTCGCGCGTTTTACGGGCGAGGGCCCGGATTTCGCCATATTAATGGCACCTAAAATTTGGAGGACCTGTTGAAGGTCAGCCATGTCCGATACGGTTGTTGGATCGGACTGAGCGGTGCTAAGCGCAGGCTTTGTGCCTGCGGTTTAGGACAGCGGGGACCGCGTCTTCGACGCTGTTGTCTTTCTCGCCATTTGTGGGGTTTCACCCACGCATTTGCGGGAATGGGAGCTGGTACCAGCTTCTCTGTTGGTGGAGCCTTCTTTGACGCCCGGTTGCGTTTCCCATTCGGGGCCTTAGGGCATCCGCGATAGTCTGCGGGTGCCCCTCAGTCACGCACAGGACGCAACTAGGTTTTACACCAGACCCCTGGTGATGGCGCACCAGAGGTGATGTGATCACCTAAGCATTTCACGCACCGTGGGTGGGCGAAGCAATGCCGAGCTGAGTGCCCATAGATCTGGCATCTATGGCACTGGCCGATTGTTTTCCGCTTGTGCGGAGCCTCGACGGTGATGCCCTCGAGGTCAAGGACCGTCTTAATTTTAAAAATTTTGCTACCCTCGGGAGTAGCCTCAAGGTGAACCATGACCATGTCGTGGTTCACCTTGGTCCTCAGGTTGAACATCCTAAAGACGTTCAATACCGGAAGACCGGCAGACAGAAGGTCCTTTTGAACTTTCTCCGGCTGTATTCCCCGAGGAATACCTTTAATTACTACCCGAGGATGCGGTCCTCCTCCAGCGCGTAGGTATGAAAACCTAAGATGGAGACAATAAGACCCAGCTAGTAAGGATCTATTTATTTGTTGAAGTATGTAACATTTTCATTACATTCCTAATTCCTAATACAGGGGTAGACAAAGGTCTACCCCTGTTTTGAGATTGGATTGGGATTGGTAATGTTTTCTCGTCCCATCTTTCAATGAAGACTTTTGGGAAAACGTGACACGAGAGCCTGTAGCCGTCTTTATGTTCTGGCCAGCGGTATAAATCGTACATAAGGTTTTAAAAAAAATCCATTTTTATGGGCCCACCACCGGGAGATTGATTCGGGTCTGTTGACCTGAATTCCGATCATCCAACCACTCGACTGTCGTGATTTTTTATAGTGACATTTATTAAAGTAATAAGTCTTTTACGTTTACATGACGTGCGGTATATTTTTTTAAGGTGAAATTAATTGTATATATGAGAGGAGAGTGAATATAACTGTAGGAAAGGTAAAATCAATATAAACGTTCCTCAGTGGAGTCTATAACATTTTGAGTAAAGGTCAAGTTAGGAGAACTCTTAACCGATGAATACGTATCAAAATGGACACTGATGAAAGTAATAGAAGCCAGAGAATTACGTCAGGATCGTAAGTATTGATCTCTGCCTTATGTAATGAGAAACAAAAGTTAATAAATAAATATATTCTTGCTGAGGTAGACTGCTCGGGTAATGCGGGGTAAAATGTTGGGGTGGACAGAGATCTAAACAATTAAGTCCTTTCGATGCACCGATGACAGTTTTTGTAACAGTGTGACAGGTGGTGTGCCTGTCGCCGTCTTTTTGTCCAATCCAACGACATATAAAAAAAATCAAAAATAAAAAAAAACCGTTTGGTACAAGCCTACCACCTGGGTATTGAACTCAGGTCTCTTGACTAGAATTCCGATCACTTGTTTGAATATACAACATAAGTTATGTATTTAAAATATATAATTATAATCAAAGAATGTGTGATATATATGATAAAAAATTAGTAACTTCTTTTAAGCATTTCAAAACAATACAATAACAGTTTAATATTTTAAAAATGCCAAAAAACAAAATTAAAGCGTAAACTAAACGCACATCCATTCTGCATCTTCTGTTAATACACAATATAAATAAACTTAATAAATTTTGTTATCTTGCACTGCTGGCCAAAGCTGAACAGACTCGAGAAGTCTCTGTCTATAGGACCTTTTTTTGAATCCTTCTGGTTCTTCTGGTCTAGCTTCTCCACATTCGGCATAATCTTCTTTTAAATTTTTGTTAGATAAACCACAGTATTTTTGATTCAGTTTTATCCTTTTCATTTTCATTGAATAGTCACCGTATTACTCCGCTTCCATATTTTGCTTTGTTTTCTTTTAAAATTTCTTGTCATCGCTTCGGACATAAAGAAACACAAAAGTGAAGTGAATGCAGTAGAACCATAAACGAAATGAAGTGAATGTGATGAAGCGAATATGGTGTTAAAGGATCGTGATACTTGGTTATAGATCTTTTTTGTTATAGTTCTATTGCAGACAAAGTTTCCACGCAAAAGCAATTTAAGATAATGTTGACATGATTACAAACAAAGGAAGTTTAAAAATAAAATCACAAAATTAGAAATACCTTCACGAAAGGAATGCGGAAGGGAATCCGTGACTGTTTACACTAAACGATTTGTCGGGAAATATCTAAACTCGTTGGAAATAATCTACAGAAAGAACAGAACATGCAATGTTGGCGAATTATTTAGTCGAAACTAATATAAATTTCAAATATCTGCCTAACTTATTTACAAGAACGTAAATGGCACTGCAGTATTTTTTATCTTCACGCATTGCACGCACGTGTGTCGAGGGAATATACTTATTGTTTTGGAATATACGTATTTAATCTAATTTATTCATGGTTGCCGAATAGTTTAGTGATCGAAATTCGAGTCAAGAGATCCGAATTCGATCCCCAAGTCTTGTACCAATGGGTCTTTTCAATAACTCAGGTACGATTATTTCTTGTATTTACGCGAATACGACACATTTTAAATAAAAGGATTTTCGGATTTTATCGCGTTTGTAATTAGTTTTTACAAACTCTTTTTACTCCCCGACGTTTCGGATGCTTTACAGCATCCGTGGTCACGGGAGGACTACTCCGTCCTCCCGTGACCATATCCTGCACTACACGGTATCTTAGTTTGTTTACCACTATTTATGAAATAAAAAAGACAAATAGCTTTTATAGTATTAAATGTTTTTCTCATAATTTTTTTCCTTATTTTCAGACTTAAGTTTTCTGGGTGACTTCCCAAACAGGGGATCCATTCTTAACAAGTTGGTTGTTTTATCATTTTCATTATGATTTTTAAAATAAAAATAAATATAAATAATAAATATATTCTTGCTGAGGTAGACTGCTCGGGTAATGCGGGTAAAATGTTGGGGTGGACAGAGATCTAAACAATTAAGTCCTTTTCGATGCACTGATGATAGTTTTGTAACAGTGTGACAGGTGGTGTGCCTGTCGCCGTCTTTTTTGTCCAATCCAACGACATATAAAAAATCAAAAATAAAAACCGTTTGCGCTGTCACCACCTGGGTATTGAACTCAGGTCTCTTGACTAGAATTCCGATCACTTGTTTGAATATACAACATAAGTTATATATATATATATATATATATATATATATATATATATATATATATATATATATATATATATATATATATATATATATATATATATATATATATATATATATATATATATATATATATATATATATATATATATATATATATATATATATATATATATATATATATATATATATATATATATATATATATATATATATATATATATATATATATATATATATATATATATATATATATATATATATATATATATATATATATATATATATATATATATATATATATATATATATATATATATATATATATATATATATATATATATATATATATATATATATATATATATATATATATATATATATATATATATATATATATATATATATATATATATATATATATATATATATATATATATATATATATATATATATATATATATATATATATATATATATATATATATATATATATATATATATATATATATATATATATATATATATATATATATATATATATATATATATATATATATATATATATATATATATATATATATATATATATATATATATATATATATATATATATATATATATATATATATATATATATATATATATATATATATATATATATATATATATATATATATATATATATATATATATATATATATATATATATATATATATATATATATATATATATATATATATATATATATATATATATATATATATATATATATATATATATATATATATATATATATATATATATATATATATATATATATATATATATATATATATATATATATATATATATATATATATATATATATATATATATATATATATATATATATATATATATATATATATATATATATATATATATATATATATATATATATATATATATATATATATATATATATATATATATATATATATATATATATATATATATATATATATATATATATATATATATATATATATATATATATATATATATATATATATATATATATATATATATATATATATATATATATATATATATATATATATATATATATATATATATATATATATATATATATATATATATATATATATATATATATATATATATATATATATATATATATATATATATATATATATATATATATATATATATATATATATATATATATATATATATATATATATATATATATATATATATATATATATATATATATATATATATATATATATATATATATATATATATATATATATATATATATATATATATATATATATATATATATATATATATATATATATATATATATATATATATATATATATATATATATATATATATATATATATATATATATATATATATATATATATATATATATATATATATATATATATATATATATATATATATATATATATATATATATATATATATATATATATATATATATATATATATATATATATATATATATATATATATATATATATATATATATATATATATATATATATATATATATATATATATATATATATATATATATATATATATATATATATATATATATATATATATAATAATAATAAACTGCGAAAGAACCTGCAAAACCCTGTATAGAAATCATATCTGTATATTCCATGTTTTATGCAATAAATTATTATTATAATCAAATGTGTGAAAATTTGATTATAATAATAAACTGCGAAAGAACCTGCAAAACCCTGTATAGAAATCATATCTGTATATTCCATGTTTTATGCAATAAATTATTATTATAATCAAATGTGTGAAAATTTGATTATAATAATAAACTGCGAAAGAACCTGCAAAACCCTGTATAGAAATCATATCTGTATATTCCATGTTTTATGCAATAAATTATTATTATAATCAAATGTGTGAAAATTTGATTATAATAATAAACTGCGAAAGAACCTGCAAAACCCTGTATAGAAATCATATCTGTATATTCCATGTTTTATGCAATAAATTATTATTATAATCAAATGTGTGAAAATTTGATTATAATAATAAACTGCGAAAGAACCTGCAAAACCCTGTATAGAAATCATATCTGTATATTCCATGTTTTATGCAATAAATTATTATTATAATCAAATGTGTGAAAATTTGATTATAATAATAAACTGCGAAAGAACCTGCAAAACCCTGTATAGAAATCATATCTGTATATTCCATGTTTTATGCAATAAATTATTATTATAATCAAATGTGTGAAAATTTGATTATAATAATAAACTGCGAAAGAACCTGCAAAACCCTGTATAGAAATCATATCTGTATATTCCATGTTTTATGCAATAAATTATTATTATAATCAAATGTGTGAAAATTTGATTATAATAATAAACTGCGAAAGAACCTGCAAAACCCTGTATAGAAATCATATCTGTATATTCCATGTTTTATGCAATAAATTATTATTATAATCAAATGTGTGAAAATTTGATTATAATAATAAACTGCGAAAGAACCTGCAAAACCCTGTATAGAAATCATATCTGTATATTCCATGTTTTATGCAATAAATTATTATTATAATCAAATGTGTGAAAATTTGATTATAATAATAAACTGCGAAAGAACCTGCAAAACCCTGTATAGAAATCATATCTGTATATTCCATGTTTTATGCAATAAATTATTATTATAATCAAATGTGTGAAAATTTGATTATAATAATAAACTGCGAAAGAACCTGCAAAACCCTGTATAGAAATCATATCTGTATATTCCATGTTTTATGCAATAAATTATTATTATAATCAAATGTGTGAAAATTTGATTATAATAATAAACTGCGAAAGAACCTGCAAAAACCCTGTATAGAAATCATATCTGTATATTCCATGTTTTATGCAATAAATTATTATTATAATTATATATATAATGCATATAGAAATGTAAAATATAGAAAAATAATTCAATGCCATTTAAAGAGCACTAAATCGCGCTGAAGTAGGCGCTTTTAAATTATTTCGCAGTATTATAGTCTGAACTGAGAAAAAGAGTGTAACAAAAACTGAATATAAAACATTATAATGCCGCATGCACATTACAATTGGACCATAAATATTTCTGTGTACTTGGGGAGGCATACTGAAGTTTGTTTTCAATTTTGAAATGGTGGTAATTCTTAATTGGTATTTTTAATTTGAGAGATGATTTCGGATAGTAACAGACATGTTTAACTTTACAATGAATTTCCCCAAAAGTTAAAAATTATCAAAAGCCACCGAAAATGCTTAAATAACCATCATAGAGAATAAATACATAACGGCCTGCCAAAGAAAACTTCTCTCTCTTCAAAGATTCTCCTGGAAAGAGGGTTTTTCGTTATCGTCCCGCCGGTGATCTTATGGATACATCAATCATACAAAAATTTTAATGCTCTTTGAGAAAGTCTTTTTACAAAAACCTGCTATCAAATATAGAGGATACACATGTTTTCAAAAGAGCTCTTCATTTCTGGAATTCCTTTGCTGATGAAGGAAGCGATTTGATGTAATTTGTCTACCTATGCCATAGGCATATGAAACTAAGAGGCCCTTAACTATGTCATTAGGTCTCGTAAAATACTTTATGAAAATGCGTACTTATTTTTTTAATAATACTAGCAATATATAAAAACTTTTCTAGTATTCCAGTTAAACAGAGTGGCCATCTAAGTTGCAATGTTTGTGTCTGGAGTAATTTATGACAATATTAGCATGTCGGACCTGAACCTTTGACGTTTTGAAGTACGAAGCATATACCATTAGGTATTTTTACACTTACTTATTGGTTAAGGATGCTTTATATAACATCAACTAAGGCATATCAAACCATATCTGCTATTAGATCTGAAAGTTCATCGACATTGAATTTAGAATACCAATGCTGATTCAAATCAAATTGAAATGGAATCCCTCAAATCCGAAAGGAAATGAAAAGGTGAGAATATTGGCATGAAGGAGGCAATGGATTGATACCTTTTCAAATATTATTAGGGATAATTTAAGTCAACTGAATCGTTTGCTCTGCTATTAGGCTCAATAGCAATTGAATAATTTTACAGCTCAATAAAGTATTGAAAATTAATCTACGGAAATCTGTATATTAAAAGATAAGGATTAAAATAAACTAACTGCAAACAAACTTCAATCAAAAAGATTACACATAAATTAGTATTGTCAGAAGTTTATTTAAAAAAACTTTATAATATAATCTTTATTGCAATTATCTAACTTACCTCCTTCTATTCCATCTATTTCCTAATACTTTTTTGTTGTGAAGTATTCGAGTGTCCGTGGGCGTTATCAGTTGAGCTGACTGCGCATTTACCATATTCTTTCATAAAAATAGGGTAATTAAGTATGTAATACTGGCCACAAATATTTTACAATCGTTTTATGATGTAATATTGTTAAAAATGTAAAGTTTTTTTGGATATTGATATTTCTATAGTATATTTTTATATTTTTTATTCTAGAAAATTTTTCTTCTACGAAAATTTTACTTTCATAGAAGTGCTTTGAGAGCGTTAAGAGATAAGTGGTATTTTCTGAAGTAAAACAAGAAAAAAACATGAAAGGAGGGAAGAAAAGGGTGAGAAAAGGAAGAGTATGGCTTGTTTAACATGTAGTAAAAGGACCACTGTAGTTGGACAAAATCCAATGCCGTGATAAGTCTAAAGATAAAGACTATTACTGTAATACCGGCCTTTTACTACATACTTCGACGCTACGCTCCATACTTGGGGTTTATAAATCTGTTGTTATAGGTAAATCTTCAATAATGTCTTGAAATGAATTCTTTTTTTTTTCTAACTAAAAACTTTCGTTGAGCTGTAGGTAATTTTACGGAAGCTTTTACTCAACTAAAAAGCACATTGAGTGAACATCAAACTTTTTCTTTTTAAAACTTATTCTCTTTTATTGAATAAGTTTTCTCTCCAACAGACATTGCCTTCGGTATATTTCGTTGAAGACTTGAGCCCAGAATACAGAAGATTACAGCAGAAAAACAGCTAAAACGGGTGAAATAATTTATGAAGATATTACTTTTTGTTTTTTTATTTAAAATACTAAATGCTTATATTTTCAATAATATTATTGAAGTAGTGAATTATTTAATGTTATTTTCATTTATGTGGTATTACTACTTTTATACTCTAGTGGATCCAAAACACAGAAAACATGCGTTGTGAGGGTTAAAGTGTCTGAATCTATGACCACAACTCTATTACAAATAAATTTGTAAGCAGTTTTTAGCCTTTTATGATTCGAAAGCGCGTATAAAAAGAAAGCGTAAATCTTATAAAATTATACCAACTAAGTGGCTTCTGTATATTTGTTTATTCTGTAACTCAATTAATTATTAAATTGAACTGCACCTGCTTTCGATGAAACCTTACCTTATTACCCTCCAGTAGACTTTAAGAGGCCATTATGTATTTAAATACATACGTATGTTTATAAGAAACTAAAGAAAAGGACTTTCCAATACATAATTTAAAATCTTTTCTCTAAATTCTTCTCTAAATATTCTCATAATCTCTGAATCTCTACGCCGATATCACACGAAACTTCACATATTGTAGTATTTATTTCATAATTAGTACAGTTGAAAAAGTGCTAAATGGCGCTCTACGTTTGCTGGCGTGTTATTCCGAATATCAATTGCATCAATCACTGAGACGGCTGTGGACGCAGATGCTCTTGTCAGTTTGTCTGTCATACTTAAACATGAAATTAATTTGTAAATGCGTTGAAACTGAAGTGCACATGGCTTCGTTAAACAATAGCGTTTAGTCATTGCTCATAATTTATAACACCGAGGCTATTATTACAACATATATAGTTGTAGTACTCATTTCAATGATGATTATACAAGAGAGTAGAGAAAGTAAAAAACAATCAACTCACACGGACGGGATTCGAACCCGCAATCTCCGCCGTACGTTTGTTCTTCTTTTTGTAAGGCTAGAAAGCTCATTGGAAAGAATGAAAGAAAAATTGTGTTAGCTAATCTAAATCTAAGCTAAAATAAACTAAGAGACCGAAGCAATTATCTTTTTCGAAATCGTTATCCCAGCATCTATCGGTAGCAATTGTCATTTTATATTATCTTTGTCAACTTTTGCGGGAAGAAAAGAGGTGGCATATACTTCAGCCACTACTACCACCGCAAAATGTAGACGAATGAGTATTAATCTTTTCTCCAGTTTCCCGTACTCTCAAAACTGCATTCAATAATAAAAATAGGCATGTTTTAGTAATGCCTTTCTTTATAGTTTATGTAAGTAAGCGACATAAAGTTCGAAGCTGTCGTCAAAAATATCTTCATGCTATTACCAATACCTCGTTATTAGAGATAGTGCCAGGCACTATGTCATTTCGACGCACCTTTCACCGAAGACCTGGGGATGTAACTCGGGTCTCTCGACTCGACCTTAACATTAAATAACAATAGTTCATCGATTCTGATGGCGAGAGTAGCGGGCAACAAGAAAATTGCAAAGCACGGGCGCATGCAATTTCGTTGTTAGTATCGAACATTGCTTCTAGGTTGAAAGTTTCGTCAATTATTGCTTAATAAATATTATCTTCACGTTTGAGCCGAGCCATCGTTTTGCTAGCACGTGCTACCAACACGTCGGGGATTCGGTTATAAATATGTTATGCTATGCAAATCACTAGATACTGTAATGTCCGAAAATACATACACTGTTTTAAAAGGGATTTTCTACATGGAATTATCTCGAAATCGAACCTACATATACGTTGGGGAGTGGTAAACACATATGTGTATGCTACCCCTACGGAGGTTTGTTGGTAAATATATATTTACGCAAAGCTTTTAAAAAACCTTGTAACATGTACGAATAAGTTTCCAAGACTCTTGGATAAGAGAAACGTAACTTACACTCATACGTTTCTTTAGATTATGCCATTTGATGTCAGATATACCTTGCTTTAATTTAAGGTAACAATATATTTGCCCAGTTCAACATGACTTCATTTTTTCGGATAAATTTTCACACAGTATATGACTAAAATCCATAAATAAAAACTTTAATAACCAGTTGCCAATTCGCTTGCCAAGCGTGACGATTACGGTAATATAACGGCCTGTGAAAGTTCACTGCTTGATATACGTATCTCCCATAAAGGAGTATTTGCGAAACCCTCTCAATTAATGAAAATAAAAAAAAAATAACTTACACGGTCGGGAATCGAACCCGTGACCTTCCGTACCGTGGAAACGCTCTTACCTCATAGCCGCCGTGTTATCCACGCAACAGAGAAATTTTAAATCTCTCGCTTTTAGAAACTATTCTAACTTCTAACCGAATGTATGAAACATTAGTACGGTAACGTCATCCACACCATTATGATCGTAGTTAGTAGATACTAGTAGTAGATAGAGTAAAACTATTCTAAAGCATATGAAAAAACAAAACTTTAAAAACAATGTTTACTAAATGCCTTACAAAAGTTTATAGGTCTCTCTTATAAGGAGAGTTTGGCATAATCGCTACGTATCTTACACCTTAGACGTTGCCATCCGATAGTTCTCTGCTGAATTTTAGTGTAGGTTTTGGGATGGTTATCCCGGCATCTATCGGTAGCAATTGTCATTTTATATTATCTTTGTCAACTTTTGCGGGAAGAAAAGAGGTGGCATATACTTCAGCCACTACTACCACCGCAAAATGTAGACGAATGAGTATTAATCTTTTCTCCAGTTTCCCGTACTCTCAAAACTGCATTCAATAATAAAAATAGGCATGTTTTAGTAATGCCTTTCTTTATAGTTTACAAGTAAGTTAGACATAAAGTTCGAAGCTGTCGTCAAAAAAATATCTTCATGCTATTACCAATACTCGGGAAGACAGATGTAGTATGCCAGGCAATTATGTCATTTCGACGCACCTTTCACCGAAGACCTGGGGATGTAACTCGGGTCTCTCGACTCGACCTTAACATTAAATAACAATAGTTCATCGATTCTGATATGTGAGAGGTGAAGGGCAACAAGAAAATTGCAAAGCACGGGCGCATGCAATTTCGTTGTTAGTATCGAACATTGCTTCTAGGTTGAAAGTTTCGTCAATTATTGCTTAATAAATATTATCTTCACGTTTGAGCCGAGCCATCGTTTTGCTAGCACGTGCTACCAACACGTCGGGGATTCGGTTATAAATATGTTATGCTATGCAAATCACTAGATACTGTAATGTCCGAAAATACATACACTGTTTTAAAAGGGATTTTCTACATGGAATTATCTCGAAATCGAACCTACATATACGTTGGGGAGTGGTAAACACATATGTGTATGCTACTCCCCTACGGAGGTCGGCAAATATATATTTACGCAAAGCTTTTAAAAAACCTTGTAACATGTACGAATAAGTTTCCAAGACTCTTGGATAAGAGAAACGTAACTTACACTGATGTCAGATATACCTTGCTTTAATTTAAGGTAACAATATATTTGCCCAGTTCAACATGACTTCATTTTTTCGGATAAATTTTCACACAGTATATGACTAAAATCCATAAATAAAAACTTTAATAACCAGTTGCCAATTCGCTTGCCAAGCGTGACGATTACGGTAATATAACGGCCTGTGAAAGTTCACTGCTTGATATACGTATCTCCCATAAAGGAGTATTTGCGAAACCCTCTCAATTAATGAAAATAAAAAAAAAATAACTTACACGGTCGGGAATCGAACCCGTGACCTTCCGTACCGTGGAAACGCTCTTACCTCATAGCCGCCGTGTTATCCACGCAACAGAGAAATTTTAAATCTCTCGCTTTTAGAAACTATTCTAACTTCTAACCGAATGTATGAAACATTAGTACGGTAACGTCATCCACACCATTATGATCGTAGTTAGTAGATACTAGTAGTAGATAGAGTAAAACTATTCTAAAGCATATGAAAAAACAAAACTTTAAAAACAATGTTTACTAAATGCCTTACAAAAGTTTATAGGTCTCTCTTATAAGGAGAGTTTGGCATAATCGCTACGTATCTTACACCTTAGACGTTGCCATCCGATAGTTCTATGCTGAATTTTAGTGTAGGTTTTGGGATGGTTATCCCGGCATCTGCTTTTTATCTTAGAAACAGAATAACTGGTCCGGGTTCACTGTTAAACTGTCGGCAAAACCACGAGGCAGAGCGTGTTTTAAAATAAAATCAAATATACGTATTTCCACAAAAATAAATCAAAAACGAGGGAAAATTATTTAAAGCTACAAACGCAAAACGAGTGCCCAATAGCACTCGGAGAGTTATGGCATGCTAAAATAATCGTTCCGGAAACACAAGTCAATTAACACGAACCGTACCTGGCCGTATTAATTTTAACAGTAACTTTTACACGTATTACATTTTATTTTTACGCGACTACGGCAAAGACAAAAGAAAGGAATATAATTTTAAAATTATACTACCCCTGGCTATCCCTATGAGAATTGTTAAAAAGCTAGTTAACAGAACAAATAATAGTAACTACAGCAGCTAGTATTCAATATTTAATGGGAAAATAAAATAAAAATGGAAGACAAATATATTTCATAATATTTAATATTTCAAATTAATGATAGGGATGGTTACAGAAGATGCTTAATAAACATAAATATATACATACATAGATAGGAACAACATCATTAACATTACTCTGATCAAAGTAAGCAGGTGTATTATGGAATCAAAAACAAAAAAGGTACCACAAACATTCAAACCCGAAAAAATTTAGAAAAAGTGTTATCTACTGTATCCTGACCAGGAATAGAACCCCGGGACTTCAGAGTTGGCACCATGTGACACTGGTGTGTAATCCACTCGACCACGGAGGTCGTCATAAATAATATATATAAATAGTTATATATACCAACCTCAAACTGCATAAAATGTGACGATTCAGGAATAAATATTACGAAATTCTGATGAACCGAACGGTTGATCATTTCGCGCTAATCTTGTAGTCCATTACTATCATACAGCCGTATTTAAGTGGCAGTTCACGTCGCAAATACTTCACTTTAATTACGCAGGAAACTAATCGATCTGAGAGAATGATCGAATATTATATAAGAAGTAATTAAAACTGAATAAATAATATAAATACATAGATAGTTACAACATCACATACATTGCTCTGATCGGAAACTAAGAAGCTAAAGCACCATGTTATGGAATCAAAAACATCGAAGGTACAACAAACATCCATATCTGAGTCGATGTAGAAAAAGTAGTTTTCTAGATCGAACCGGATCAGGAATGACCACCAATTTCAGAGCTGGCGACACCGTGAAAACCGTTGTGTACGGCACAGGTTCACGGAGGTCGTCAATATTATATCTTAGCTATTTTCAAATATAACGCTATTTTGACATTATTTGGGTGGTCAAATGATTAATTCATATTAATAAATCTATTTTTTATTTTTTTATTTTTACTATAATTTTAAAATGTCACTATAGTCGACTTGGTGTTCGGAATGGTTGGGTGGGCGGAATTTCGAGTCAAGAGACCCGAGTTCGATCCCCAGGTGGCAAGCTCGTATCAATGGGTTTTATATACGAATCATATCGTTGGCATGGACATAAAGACGGCGATGGGCTCACCACCACTGTCACGTTGTCCCTAAAATATCTTCGGTGGAAGGTGGGTCGAAGAGACTTAATTATCTATTATTGTATTGGGAATTGCGTGAAGGTATTTTTTCATAATTTATAATTACAGATTCACGAATAATATTTTTTAATAAATACATAGATAGATGCATATAAAGATATATAGGCTACATAGGCTATATAGCGTGGCTTAATTAGAAGCATTGACGATACCACATACACCCTGACCCGAGACAATATAAGAAAATAAGTAATAAGGGCTTAGAGTAAAAGTGGTTTTCTACATTGTCCAGAAATCGAACCTAGGACATCGGAGCTACTTCTTGTAAACCTGTACAAACGCTACTCGACCACAGAAGTCATCTGATATGATGATTTATTGTTTAAAATTTATTGTTTATATTTTGTTATTAACTTAAAACTACAATAATCATACAGCGCTAATCTTTCTGACATGGTGCTAAGAAATCTCCTTAGTTCAAAGATGCATTGAGATACAACTCCTTTAGAAACTGCTTCGCATATGGACTCTACCGACCGATCGTCACGGCAAATGGAACAAATATATCATCTTCCATCAAATACTTATATTTACGCCGCTTAACCGATTCAGCTAGGGCGACAACAAAACCGCTAATATGACAGGTCACAAATGTGTCTTATTTATTAGAATCGACCGATTTAGGTCCGTTTTTCTCCCATATCATAAATTTCAACAGAGGGACTTCTAATATCATGAGATGGGTAACAGCATCTTTCTGAAAAAAAAATCTTCACACCATTCCCAATACAGAAGTGGACAGAGGTCTATACAATTAAGTTCTTTCGGGTCAACTTCCACCGAAGACATTTTTTGGGACAACGTGACTGGTGTTGAGCCCGTCGCCGTCTTATGTGCAAACCAACGACATTGTAGCGGTTGATGTGCTGCAGGAAAAGGGTAGCTACCGGCCAGGTCGGGTGATCGTGACCTGGGGAGGACGTCTCCTCCACAAGTGTGCGCTATCGGTAATCGTATATATACATGTCATCGTGCGAACTTCGATAGCGCGATGTAGGACGTCAATGTATTTCCTGAATCCGCCACTAGCGAGCTTCCAATTTGGAAACATAGATGTCGCCACAACATAATTAAGTCGAAAAATAAAAATAACGTACGAGCATACCAGCTGGGGATTACAGGTTATATAGATATATACATTGCGGCCTGTTGAAGTCCACTACTGTTCATATGTCTCTCCTATAAGGAGGATTTGGTCCTGTCGATTACTCGAGTCATGGACGTTCATACGAGTTTATTAATATTTATCTTTGTAAATATATATGTATGTAAGTGTATTATATTATTACTTATTACATTACTTTACCTATTATATAACATCGACATAACAACGGCGATGGACCCACCACCTGTCACGTTGTTCGAAATAAGCTTCGGTGAAACTTTGGTCCAAAATAGTTTCATTGTCTAGACCTCTGCCTACTCCAGGATGTGAAATTGCATGAAGATACTAAAAAAACTAACTAAACTCGATACTTTTTAAAGAAATAAATAAAGTTTCTCTAATCATAAGTATTTTATTTACATTATGTTAATATTTACAATACTTATAAACTAAAAACCATTATAATCGTAGAGCCCTACTCCTCGTGGCATGGTTCCAAGAATGCTGGCTGCATTTTCACGTTGAATGGCTAAATTTAACCGTTGAACGAGAAAAGAACCAGAGAAAATTTTATCTTGTGAACATATATTCACCGAGAAAACAAGTCATTCAATTTAGTACATTTATCAGCAGTTTTTGTTTGTCCTTTAGACACACCTTTCACTGAAGACCTGCGGATGGAACTCGGGTCTCTCGACTCGAATTACGATCACCTAGCCACTGGGCTGTCGTGACCATTCATGTATTTTATGGTCGGCAAATATATATTTACACAAAGCTTTTAAACAACCTTGTAACATGTACGAATAAGTTTCCAAGACACTTAGATAAGAGGAACGTAGCTTGTGTACGTACGTTGCTGTAGATTATGCCATTTGATGTCAGATATACCTTGCTTTAATATAAGATAACAATATATTTGCCCCGTTCAATATGACTTTATTTTTTCGGAAAAGTTTTCACACAATATGTGACTAAAATCCATAAATAAAAAACTTCAATAATCAGTTGCCAATTCGCTTGCCAAGCGTGACGATTATGGTAATATAACGGCCTGTGAAAGTTCACTGCTTGATATAGGCCTCTTCCATAAAGGAGGATTTGCCAAACCCTGGCAATTAATGAAAATTAAAAAAAAATACTTACACGGTCGGGAATCGAACCCAAGACCATCCGTGCCGTGGAAACGCTCTAACCTCATAGCCGCCGTGTTATCCACGCAACAGAGAAATTTTTAGTCTCTCGCTTTTAGAAACTATTCTAACTTCTAACCGAATGTCTTCTAACCGAATGTAAGAAACATTAGTACGGTAACGTCATCCACACCATTATGATACAAATTTATTGAATTTTCAGCATGCACATAATGCTAGTCTTTTTCTTATTAAATGAAAGTGAAATTTAATAAAATGGCCCACAGGACGAAGATCGCGGATTCGAATCCCGCCCGTTTTGATTTTTAAATGACAAAAAATCGATCATGATTTGTATACTTAAAAATTACATCATAAACTCTCTTTAAGTAAAACTATTCTAAAGCATATGAAAAAACAAAACTTTAGTAAACAATGTTTACTAAACGCCTTACAAAAGTTCATAGGTCTCTCTTGTATGGAGAGTTTGGCATAATCGCTGCGCTTGGTAAGCAGAATGGCGATGTAGCCTTAGCCGCTGCCATCCGATAGTTGTCTGCTGAATTTTAGTCTAAGTTTCGGGATGGTTATCCAGCGTTCTTTTCTTCCCAATCCTACTATAATTATGTTAGCACAATCCTTGCTTCTTTCCATTCTCGATTATGCGGATGCAAGCTATCTTGACTTAACCGAGGATCAATTATATAAGCTTGAGCGAATTACTACAAAACTTAGCTATTAGATTCATTTTTGGTCTACGCAAGTATGACCATGGCTCTGAATTTCGTTTTAAGCTCAAGTGGTTACCCATTCGCCTTCGCCGGAATCTTCATACTGTTTCTCTTCTGTACTGTGTATTGTTCAATCCTACGACTCCTAGTTATTTGAAGGATAACTTTAAGTTTCTAGTCACGACCGACCTGATCGTGTTTTGCGATCAGCTGGAGAACTCTTTCTTGCCCCACACGCGTATCGGATCAATTATTTTAAGTATTCCTTGAAAATGTACCACTCTCTCTCTTCTTGTATGGTGGTATCGGCTTGAAAATGTACCACACAAAGCAATTAAGATAAAAGCCCGATTATCCTGCCATCTATCGGTAGATAACATCACTGACAGAGATGACAGGATAAGCGTCTCGAACAAATATCAGACGAAATTAAGATGACAACGTCTTATGTACATCTGTAACAGTGATCGCGAACCCGCTTGCCGAACTTAGAGATTATGATTAACCCTTCCGCGAGAGACGCCATGTCCAGCAGTGGACTATTAAAGGCCGTTATGAATATGTGGATGAAATAAATACATGAGATACATTGCTCTGATCACAAAGTAAGCAGTTTAAGCACTTATTATGGAATCAGAAACAACAAACACCCTAACCTAAGAAAATGAAGTAAAAAGGAGGTTTCCACATTGATCCGATCGGAATTTGAACCCGGGACCGCAGAGCTGACGATACCATGAAAATCGGTGTGTACGCCACTCGTCCACTTCTGTATTTTTATGAAAATATATTTCGCATAAAATCACAGAAGTGTCACGGTTAACGAGATTGAACCAAAAACATTTTTGTAATTCACTGTTGCAACAGTTTTAGCCAAGTGCCGTTTGAATTATTCAACATCACGGGTGTCATAATTAACGCTAATGGTTTGAATAAAAACATTTTTAAGTCTCCAAAGTGAAAATGAAAATTCAAGGTAATAATAAAAAGATCTCAGAATAGGGTGGTGTATGGTTAGTTCCTTTCTTCTCTTGGATGTATTAATAGTCGACCTAGCGAATATTCCTCAAAATGCAATTGGCTACCGACTGATGAAGGGATAACTATCTCTAAACATTCAAGAGACCGTTGATAGGCAATGTCTAATGTGTAAAACGCTTGCAATCCGCTTGCCATCGTCGCGTTTATGGAACGTACTCTTCTATGTCCTGCAGTGGACTTTTTTGGGCTGTCATATTCAAGATAATGAGTAGTAACACAAAAGTTAGGTATGAAACTCTGTCAACTAGTAAAAGAAAAGAATTTTTTTATTTTTTAAATAAAATATTCTTTTCTTTTACTGTATTTTTTTTTCTCCCATTACTTAAATGTATAACTACATTCCATATGCAGACAAATTGACCGGTGCATGGCATATTCCTCATTTACTCTCTACCTCATTTATTCTCTAGACCTCTGTCTTCCCCAATTCTGAGCAAAGATGTGAAGATATTTATTTAAATAATCAGCTAATAGGTAAGATACTTTGACTTTTTTCGATTGGAAATAAAATTTGGCTTGCGGACAAAATCTGTGCTTAAGTGGCTACACTTTCAAGTATTAATTAATTTCTTCTATTTATAACGGAGGTCCTTGAATAGAATACTGCATTTTATGACCTATTTAAAACCTATTATTAAACCGATTAATGCTCTATCAATTCGATAAAGGCCTGTGATATCTCCGTGATATATAATTCTTCAGTTAATATTCCAACTATAATAAATAATTAAATATTGTCACGCTGTTCCCAATACAGGGGTAGATAGAGGTCTAGACAATTAAGTCCCTTTGACCCACCTTCCACCGAAGATATTTTCGAAACAACGTGACAGGTGGTGAGGCCGTCGCCATCTTTAGGTCCAAGCCAACGATATAATAATCCAACTATCACAGTAAAATAGTCTGCATTCTTTTTGCTTGCTTTCAAGTTTTTCAGCAACATTGCCCACGCCATTTTTGTTTTAATGTATTTTATAAAACTGCGATACTTCTATTTAGGCTGGCTTATGTATTAATTGTATAACTTAGTGTCTTTTACACTAAATTGAAATAAATTCGGATTCAAACATTTATTAAGTACATCGGGTATCTAGACATACATGTATGTCTAGATACCCGATTGTGATCGCCAGGTGGCTCTTACCGATGAGTTTTTTCGTACGATTAATATTATTGATCATCCTACCTACCGCTATCTTTATGTCCAATATGGCGACAAGCTTACCACCTGTCACGACGTTCCAAAAATGTTCTGCGTTGAACGGTTGATGGTATCGAAGTTAGACTCTACCAATAGACTAGAATCTTCCCGTAGGTTTAAGAGACAAATTAGGAAAATGCCTTCTTGTATTTATGCGAAAGGTTTTCGGGATATTATCGATAAAATCCGAAAGTATTTTTATTTTAAAAATAGAAAAATGTCTTCAATATTATAAAAGCTAGAGAATTCAGCCATTACTTCTAAAAAAAAACAGTAATATTAACGCAGACTGGTGACGAACGAAGAGTGATTGTAAAATGCGTGGTGTTTGGTACTACGATCGACAATCCGCTTTGCAGGAGTGGGGATTGTAGCAAATCCTCTCTATTGGAGAGAGCTATGTCCTGAAGTAACTTTAACAGACTGTTAACAGGCTGATATGTATGATATATTTCTAAGAATTTAATTAAACTATATTATAATTTATGTAATTATCATAAAATTAAATGAAAAATTATTTAAAATTTAATTTTATGAAGAATCATAAACAAATTATAAATGAGAATTTCATAAATCAATAGTCAGTTTTGAAATCTACCACCGTTCCGTAATGAGGTTCCCCTGACGGGTATTACACAGACAAGATTAATAATATATCCCTCTCTTTCAAATTGGTATGGATGGAATAGGATAGTCATATATGCATATTTTATATGTAACTGTTATACCATTAGAGCGGTAATAAATCGTGTAATATTTCTATACTTACGTAATCCGTGGAGACTGAGATTTGAGACTAAAGTAAGTCCGCGGAGAGTTAATTTACGACTAATGCCAACGGACACTTTATCTATATTTCATCAAATAGCGAAGGAAAATTATTCAAAGCTACACGTATAACATATTATTTTTACGTGACTACAACAAAAATAAAAGAAAGGGATATTATTTTAAAATTATACTACCTCTGTCTACCCCGGTATTGGAAATGGAAAAAGGGAAATGGGTAAAGATAATTATAAAAACTTGAGAATTCAGCCATTACTTCTAAAAAAAAACAGTAATATTAACGCAGACTGGTGACGAACGAAGAGTGATTCTAAAATGCGTGGTGTTTGGTACTACGATCGACAATCCGCTTTGCAGGAGTGGGGATTGTAGCAAATCCTCTCTATTGGAGAGAGCTATGTCCTGAAGTAACTTTAACAGACTGTTAACAGGCTGATATGTATGATATATTTCTAAGAATTTAATTAAACTATATTATAATTTATGTAATTATCATAAAATTAAATGAAAAATTATTTAAAATTTAATTTTATGAAGAATCATAAACAAATTATAAATGAGAATTTCATAAATCAATAGTCAGTTTTGAAATCTACCACCGTTCCGTAATGAGGTTCCCCTGACGGGTATTACACAGACAAGATTAATAATATATCCCTCTCTTTCAAATTGGTATGGATGGAATAGGATAGTCATATATGCATATTTTATATGTAACTGTTATACCATTAGAGCGGTAATAAATCGTGTAATATTTCTATACTTACGTAATCCGTGGAGACTGAGATTTGAGACTAAAGTAAGTCCGCGGAGAGTTAATTTACGACTAATGCCAACGGACACTTTATCTATATTTCATCAAATAGCGAAGGAAAATTATTCAAAGCTACACGTATAACATATTATTTTTACGTGACTACAACAAAAATAAAAGAAAGGGATATTATTTTAAAATTATACTACCTCTGGCTACCCCGGTATTGGAAATGGAAAAAGGGAAATGGGTAAAGATAATTTTAAAAAACTAGTTAACAGAACAAATAACAGTAACTGCAGCAGCTAGTATTCAACATATAATGGTAAAACAAATAAAAATGGAAGACAAATATATTACATTAATAATATTTTAAGTTAATGATAGGAATTGCTCTAAAAGTTGCTTAATAAACATAAATACATTAATAAATATATACATATGTACATAGAAACAACATCATCAACATTATTCTGATAAAAGTAAACAGTTTAAGCACTTGTATTATGGAATCAAGAACAACGAAGGTACCACAAACATTCAGACCCGAAAAAAATGTAGAAAACGTGTTTTCTACATTAACCCGACCAGGAATCGAACCCCGAAACCTCAGAGCTGGCATGTAAAACTGGTATATAATCCACTCGTCCACGGAGGTCTTCGTTATAAACAATATAACCCCAAACTGCTCAAAATGTGACGATTTAGAAATAAATATTGCGAAACTGTGATGAACCGAACGGTTGCTCATTTCCGCTTAATTCCGCATCGCTAAATTCAAAACGACCGCTAATCTAGTAGTCCATTACTATCATACGGCCGGGTTTAAGTGGTAGTTCACGTCGCAAATAGTTCACTTTAATTATGCAGGAAACTAATCGATCGGAGAGAATAATCGAACATTATATAAAAAGTAATTAAAACTTAATCAATAATGAAAATACATCGATAGGAACAACATCACATACATTGCTCTGATCGGAAACTAAGTTGCTAAAGCACCATATTATGGAATTAAAATCAAAAAGAGTATACGAGCACGATGGCCGCGTACTTAGGTGGTCGGTAATGGACTCGATAGACCCAAATTCAATTCCCAGGTGATAGGATCGTACATATAAGTTTTTTCAACATGTATGTATGAATAAATCGTTGGCTTGAGACTACGACAGGCTCACCACGTTGTCCTAAATTAAATCAGTTGAAATGAAAAAACTAAGGAAAGTTCAGCGGAGTCAGTGTGTAGTAGAAGAAAAAAATCATTGGAACAAGTCTCTCACTAAATGGTCACTGCAACCCATAACATCTATGAACCATAGCTTTCTAACGAAACAACAATGCCTAGGAACGGTTCCAAAAGTCTTTCTCATAATTTCTGAATATAAAGAGAGAGTTTCAGTCAAATTTCATTAAGCATTCTAACATTTGTATTTAAATTACAGCCCTGAGAAGGACCTTTCTGAGCAAAACAAATTAAAATTCAAGAGAATTTATTTTTCTGTTACAATTCTATTTGTGAACACTATAAAGTAAATGTTTGAGCTTGGAGTACACAATTGGAAGTAGATTGATTTTATGATCTATTTACTCTGTAAACGATTTTTTTCACTATCTGCGATAAAAGCACAGACAATATGTCTATTACAGACAGTAATAGACAACAATAAACAAAATTTTCAATAAGCGCCACATTTTGAGAGCGGAACAGGCCGTCTTATATAAAAATAAGTCACGATTGCCGAGTGGGTTGGTGATCGGAATTCGAGTCAAGAAACCGGAGTTCGATCCCCAAGGCTCGTACCAATGGATTTTTTCAAAACTCATGTCCGATTTACATCTTTGCCTTAGACAAAAGGACGGTGACGGGCTCACCACCTGTCAAGTTGTCCCGAAAAATGTCTTCGGTGGAAGGTGGGTCGAAGGAACTTAATTATCTAGACTCGACCTCTGTCTACCCATGTATTGAGAATTGCGTGAAGATATTTTTTTATGTACTATTTAGATCGTTAGCATAGACATAATGACGGCGAGAGGCTCACCACCTGGTACGTTGTCCCGAAACAGTCTTCGGTGAAAGTTGGACCAAAAGTTAACCTCTGCTACCTTAATATTAAGAATGGCATGAAGATATCTTTTTTAAATAATAGGCTTTGGTGTTTTATTCAAGAAGGTTTTTTTCATTTTAAATCCATACATCGACACCTCAAGGTAAATTGTTTACGAGTCTATAAAAATATTAGGTGTGGATTGAAAATGGAAAAAAAGTATTGAAATAATATTTTCGTCCTTACAATTTTACTAACAATCTATCCAGTTATCGCTATTTTCAAGCAGACAGAACCGATCCGGTTTTGAATAATTGAAAAATTTTCAAATTTTATTAATGAACAACACGGAAACGATTTCAAGCGACGGAAACGGTAACTACTCGGCAAATTCGTCATTTAGATTACTTTAATCCCTAATTTGTAATTTAAGAACAGAACGATTGCCAAGTGGTTAGTGATCGGAATTCGAGTCGTGTGAGCTGAGTTCTATCCTCGAGGGGTATCTTACCAATGTGTTTAATTAAAACTTATGTACTATTTAGATCGTTAGCATAGACATAAAGACGGCGAGAGGCTCACCACCTGTCAAGTTGTCCCGAAAAATGTCTTCGGTGGAAGGTGGGTCGAAGGAACTTAATTATCTAGACTCGACCTCTGTCTACCCATGTATTGAGAATTGCGTGAAGATATTTTTTTATGTACTATTTAGATCGTTAGCATAGACATAAAGACGGCGAGAGGCTCACCACCTGGTTACGTTGTCCCGAAACAGTCTTCGGTGAAAGTTGGACCAAAAGTTAACCTCTGCTACCTTAATATTAAGAATGGCATGAAGATATCTTTTTTAAATAATAGGCTTTGGTGTTTTATTCAAGAAGGTTTTTTTCATTTTAAATCCTTACATCGACACCTCAAGGTAAATTGTTTACGAGTCTATAAAAATATTAGGTGTGGATTGAAAATGGAAAAAAAGTATTGAAATAATATTTTCGTCCTTACAATTTTACTAACAATCTATCCAGTTATCGCTATTTTCAAGCAGACAGAACCGATCCGGTTGTGAATAATTGAAAAATTTTCAAATTTTATTAATGAACAACACGGAAACGATTTCAAGCGACGGAAACGGTAACTACTCGGCAAATTCGTCATTTAGATTACTTTAATCCCTAATTTGTAATTTAAGAACAGAACGATTGCCAAGTGGTTAGTGATCGGAATTCGAGTCGTGTGAGCTGAGTTCTATCCTCGAGAGGTATCTTACCAATGTGTTTAATTAAAACTTATGTACTATTTATATCTTTGACTTGGACATAAAGATGGCGAATAGAACACCACCTGTCACGTTGTCTCATAAGCTATAGTGAAATGTGGGTAGATTTGTGGAATTGTCCAGACCTCTGGCTAGCTCTGCATTGAGAAATCTGATAAATCGACTTACTTTGCAAATAGTTTTCCGTCGTAATACACAAATAAAAACTAATATATAAGTTGACTCGTACTATTTTGTTTTAATTAATATCTTTTAATACACACATGCACACTTTCATATAAGATATATATCTATAGTTTAGTAAGAGTCTGGAAAGGATGGTCTCTAGTATCGAATTCTGATCAATCAATCACACAGCTATCCTGATTAGTATTTAAACTGTTATAATTCTTACTTATTTGTTATATTGAATAGTTGTAACATAAAAGTTTACTTTTGACATATCCGTATAACATACACTCTGTATTAATAGTCTGAAGATGCAGTAATGTGAGACCGTTCTGTTTAAATAAATATGCAATTAAAAAAGTAATAAATATTCACCCAAGTGTTCCTCACCATGAAACATATTTGAAAAAGGAATTTCTTGTATTTGAAATTTCCTTTCATAATCGTTTCAATATCAGCAATTTTATTCAATACATCATTGTACAAGGACAATCGAAGAAATCAAAGGAAATAGAATTGTTCGCGTGTACAATGAGACAGCTTCGAGTATTGATCAATATTTATCAACATTTTATAGGCTACTATCTATTTTTTAAACCCCTAAATGATAGGAGGTGTCCACCCCATTTAATTTTTTTTTATTTTATTTATGACATATGAGCATATGAAATACATAAAACCCTTATTTTTCACCCTCTACTACCAACCCCTATTTTTTATCTTATTTTTATATTTATTATATATATATATATATATATATATATATATATATGTATATATATATATATATATATATATATATATATATATATATATATATATATATATATATATATATATATATATATATATATATATATATATATATATATATATATATATATATATATATATATATATATATATATATATATATATATATATATATATATATATATATATATATATATATATATATAATAGTGGAGCAAAAATTGTTTTACTCCACTATGATATTCGGAATCATACAGACTGGTAAAAAACTCACATGGCGATACTCTCAGCCTCCATATACCGCCCTTATTCGCGTTATTATATTTTCGTATATATGTATATCTTCTTCTTCCTGCCCTTATCCCATGCTATGTGGGGTCGGCACAACATGTCTTCTTCTTCCACTCTCCTCTATTTCCCGTCATGTCAATACTCACTCCTTTCTTTCTCATGTCTTCTTTTACACAATCCATCCATCGTTTTTTTGGTCTCCCCATAGCTCTTCGTCCATCCACACTCATCTCTAACATTCATTTGCCTATATTACATTCTTTCCTCCTCATTACATGCCCGAACCATGCTAACCTACCACTCTTCATTTTCTCTGACACTGGTGCTACTTTCAAACTTCCCCTTATATACTCATTCTTTATGTGATCTTTTCTAGTCACTCCACACATCCATCTCAATATTCTCATCTCTGCAGCATGCACTCTTCTTTCATCCGTCACTTTCGTTGCCCAGCACTCTGATCCGTACAATACGACAGGTCTCACGATCGTTCTGTAAACTTTGCCCTTAAGTTTAAGAGGCATGCGTGGATCGCAAGTTACTCCCGAGACCTGTCGCCATTTCATCCATCCCGCATTTATTATATTCTTTACGTCCCGGTCGACATTGCCATCATTTTGGATCACTGACCCAAGGTAACGGAATTCGGAGCAGACTGGTAGGAGAACACCATCCAAGGCAATATGAGAGAAACTGGATGGACTACTGAAGTCACAGAACATGTGTTCAGTTTTGGTTCTGCTTATTTTTAATCCGACACTTTCCAGTTTTTCTTGCCATTTTCCCAGCTTGATCTGTACCTCAAGTGCATTTTATCCGACAAGCACAATGTCATCATCAAATAGCATACACCAGGGTGCTTCCTCCTGTATGTTCGATGACAGAGCATCCATAATCAGAAGGAACAAATAAGGACTTAAAGCCGAACCCTGGTGTAAACCTCCAGACACATTGAACTTGTCTGTGATTCCAGCCTCAGACCGGACGCAAGTATTGGCTCTATTATACATCGCCTCAACAAGCCTCACATACTTCTCTGGCAGCCCTTTCTCCCTCATACACCACCACAGAACCTTACGAGGTACCCTATCGTATGCCTTCTCCAGGTCCACGAATACCATATGCAAGTTCTTTTGCACAAGCCTGTATTTTTCAATCAGTTGCCGAAGTGCCAATATGGCATCCGTTGTTCCCCGGCCCGGCATAAACCCGAATTGGTTCTGTGTTACCTCAGTCTCCTCTCTCATTCGTTTTGCTATCACTTTTTCCCATATCTTCATGCTGTATGATATGAGCTTTATTCCCCGATAGCTGTTGCAATCTTGTACATCACCCTTCTTTTTAAAAACGGGCACCAGTGAACTGTTGCACCATTCATCGAGGATCACTTCTTCTTGCAACAACTTATTGAAGAACAAAGTCAGCCACTTCCATCCATCTGCTTTCAGATACTTCCATGCTTCTACTGGTATACCATCTGGCCTTACTGCTTTTCCATTTTTCATACTCTGTACTGCCATCCTAACTTCGTCTTCAGTCACCTCTTTAACCATGCCCATATTACTCCTAGCATCCTCTAGTACTCCATTCCACTGATTTTCCTCATTCAAAAGTTTGTTAAAATAGCTCTTCCAACGTTCTTTTATGCTCTCGTTTTCCGTCAA
>JAGSMR010000079.1:0-15000 GCA_029286605.1 Sericinus montela | reverse complement strand
CATTTGTATTGTGCTGTGTTTCTGACTAGTATTTTATATTTCGTGTATCGTAGTCGCTAAAAATGCTCTTTTTTTATTTTCTTTGTCTGTTCTTGTCCTTCCGGCTGTCGTATGCGTTATGCTTCCGCTGTCAGCGATGGTTGGCCAAATCACCTCTGCCATTCTTAATGATAATCCTAGTATATAATAATGTTTATTTGGGCATGTCGCTGTAATTTCTATAAGTAGCTTCGCAAATTTACATGATATTAATAATTATATTATTTACATAAAATTCTATGATACAATGAAATAAGTAATTAAAATAAAAATCCGACTGCAAAAAAGACAATTCAAAAGTAATGTACTTGACTCCACTTCGCTTTAATAGACTATATTGTGCTCAAAGCCTAAGTTAAATACACGCATTAAGTCCAGAAGCGAGCGGAACCCGTTAAGTTGCTTTCGGTTTATAATTTCCAATTGGATCTCGTCTTTGTTGGCAGTTGGGTAAAAATGATGTGAGTTACTTGTGAGTTTGTGAGTGTCTTTCTCTATTATTTGTCGACATAAGCCTAGTTGGTAGTAACACTGGTTTCGAAGCGCTTTCGTTTTCAGCTAGGCGATAACATTTTTGTTATGAATATGGATGTTTGTACTTGAGTCGTGGATGTTTATAAGTATATACAAATGGTAGGTATTTATTGATTATTTCAAGACATAAGCAATTCTTCTCTAGATGACGTTTTTAAAAACGATGTGTCCTAAACAATTAGATAATTTATAATGACATTAAAGCTTAATATTGAATACAAATTACGGTGATACTTAGAATAATTTATGATAGATAAGGAAGGATTTGCTGTTATCGCCCCACTAGGATTAGCGATTGCAGTACCAGACACCTAGCACGTTAGACACAACTGCCTGTTTGCAATTGTCTGCCGAATTTATTTATGATATTATATTATATTTCATTACATTTGTGGTGTGTTATAAGACGTTAAATAAATTCTAGTCTATATCTTTGAATTTCGATAGAGTATTTTTAGGAAATAATAATATTATTAAATAATATTATCATATCGCGATTTATCAGTGTAACGTATCGTTTGTTCTAACGCCGACACCACAAAGCCAAAGTAAGAAAATCATTTCTTAAAATGCTCGCTTTCAACTCGTTGAAAGCCGTGGTTTTTCTTCTTTCTTTGTTCGTTATTCCAAAAAAAGCATTCTTAGCGCAGCTGCGATTACGTAGTTATTTGTAAATCTTGAAATGTGTACTTCAGCGCTAACTGAGTCTCCTTTACTCTTTTCAAATTTCCCTCATCAAGTTTGTTTTTGTGTTAATGATACAGATTACATACATACATACATAAAAGCCTGTTAAAGTCCACTGCAGGACATAGGTCTCTCCCATAGGGAGGATTTGCTACAATCGCCACGCTTGACAAGCGCAATACCTGACCGCTCGCACTTTAGACGCTGCTGTCCATTTTCGGTCTTATTATTTTGGTGTGATAATTTTAGAGATGGATATTCTGCCATCTATCGGTTACTAATCACTTACCATCATGTGAGCCACCTGCTCGTTTGCCTCCCTCTTCTATAAAAAGAAACCCCCAAGGGAAGAAAGGGAGTGGCAATATTCTTACGTTGTTACCACACAGTTTTAATGCAGATTATTATATACATATTATTAAAAATTAATTATATAACAAAATTCATTTAAAGTCACGATAGTCGAGTGATTGAGTAATTTGAATACATCTTTAAAGATCCAATATTCAGGTGGTAGGCTTGTACTAGTGTTAAAATACACAAGTCTGTTTTTATAACTTATTTTCGATTTATATCTTTGGCTTGAACAAAAAGCTGGCGTTAATTCATCACCTGCCAAGATGGGTCGAAAACTTCATTGTTTAGACCACCTCTGTCTACCCCAGAAAGGAAACCTGCATTAATAATATTAAAAGTTAATAATATTGTGAAGTAAGGCCAATATGCTAAGGCCGTAAGCGAGATGAGTAAACTTACAATTATGGATGAGCCTTAGACTTTAGACTTACTTAAGAGGTGACTCAAAATCAAAATCTTTATCATCATAATTATATAAATGGCTGGTTTCCAAAGCCATTATTTTTTGATTCTACCACCATTTGGTAATAAGAATCTTCGGAAGAAATAAGCGAAAGAAAATATTTTTGTATTTTTTATAACAGTACACAACAACAAAACTTTATGAAGGTAGTACAAAAAAAGTCGAGGTGATGATGGTGGATGATGGTCGACAGATGGAGAGCTAGGCATCTCAGAAAATTAATCAGATCATAATTAACAGAAACAGAGCGGTGACGGGCAGCAGCGTTTAAGGTGTCCAGCCCTTCGATCTTCAACTCTTGCAAGCCTACCAAAGGCAAGGCCTGGACATTACCAGGCCGTTAATAATGTTTGTGTGAAATGTTTATATCCTCTTAAAAAAGATCGGCCAAAAGAAGATACCTACGGAGTTGCTTTCGCCTGTTTTTTCTTAGAAGAACCTCAGCAGGAACGGAGGTAATTTAAAAATAAAATAAATATAAATAAATAAATAAATATCTTCACGCAATTCCCAATATAGGGGTAGACAGAGGTCTAGTCTAGGCCGCCTTTTATGTCCAAGCCAACGACATTAATTCGTACATAAGTTTTTAGAAAAACCCATTGGTACGGCCACTTGAGGATTGAACTCGGGTCTCTTGACTCGAAATTTCAACCACCCAACCACACGGCTATCGTGACTTATAATTAAATTAAAATAAATATCTTCACGCAATTCCCAATATAGGGGTAGACAGAGGTCTAGTCTAGGCCGCCATACATACATACATACATACATACATACATACATACATACATACATACATACATACATACATACATACATACATACATACATACATACATACATACATACATACATACATACATACATACATACATACATACATACATACATACATACATACATACATACATACATACATACATACATACATACATACATACATACATACATACATACATACATACATACATACATACATACATACATACATACATACATACATACATACATACATACATACATACATACATACATACATACATACATACATACATACATACATACATACATACATACATACATACATACATACATACATACATACATACATACATACATACATACATACATACATACATACATACATACATACATACATACATACATACATACATACATACATACATACATACATACATACATACATACATACATACATACATACATACATACATACATACATACATACATACATACATACATACATACATACATACATACATACATACATACATACATACATACATACATACATACATACATACATACATACATACATACATACATACATACATACATACATACATACATACATACATACATACATACATACATACATACATACATACATACATACATACATACATACATACATACATACATACATACATACATACATACATACATACATACATACATACATACATACATACATACATACATACATACATACATACATACATACATACATACATACATACATACATACATACATACATACATACATACATACATACATACATACATACATACATACATACATACATACATACATACATACATACATACATACATACATACATACATACATACATACATACATACATACATACATACATACATACATACATACATACATACATACATACATACATACATACATACATACATACATACATACATACATACATACATACATACATACATACATACATACATACATACATACATACATACATACATACATACATACATACATACATACATACATACATACATACATACATACATACATACATACATACATACATACATACATACATACATACATACATACATACATACATACATACATACATACATACATACATACATACATACATACATACATACATACATACATACATACATACATACATACATACATACATACATACATACATACATACATACATACATACATACATACATACATACATACATACATACATACATACATACATACATACATACATACATACATACATACATACATACATACATACATACATACATACATACATACATACATACATACATACATACATACATACATACATACATACATACATACATACATACATACATACATACATACATACATACATACATACATACATACATACATACATACATACATACATACATACATACATACATACATACATACATACATACATACATACATACATACATACATACATACATACATACATACATACATACATACATACATACATACATACATACATACATACATACATACATACATACATACATACATACATACATACATACATACATACATACATACATACATACATACATACATACATACATAAAAGCCTGTTAAAGTCCACTGCAGGACATAGGTCTCTCCCATAGGGAGGATTTGCTATAATCGCCACGCTTGACAAGCGCAATACCTGACCGCTCGCACTTTAGACGCTGCTGTCCATTTTCGGTCTTATTATTTTGGTGTGATAATTTTAGAGATGGATATTCTGCCATCTATCGGTTACTAATCACTTACCATCATGTGAGCCACCTGCTCGTTTGCCTCCCTCTTCTATAAAAAAAAACCCCAAGGGAAGAAAGGGAGTGGCAATATTCTTACGTTGTTACCACACAGTTTTAATGCAGATTATTATATACATATTATTAAAAATTAATTATATAACAAAATTCATTTAAAGTCACGATAGTCGAGTGATTGAGTAATTTGAATACATCTTTAAAGATCCAATATTCAGGTGGTAGGCTTGTACTAGTGTTAAAATACACAAGTCTGTTTTTATAACTTATTTTCGATTTATATCTTTGGCTCGAACAAAATCTGGCGTTAATTAATCACCTGCCAAGATGGGTCAAAAACTTCATTGTTTAGAC
Source organism: Sericinus montela (assembly GCA_029286605.1). Lineage (NCBI taxonomy): Eukaryota > Metazoa > Arthropoda > Insecta > Lepidoptera > Papilionidae > Sericinus > Sericinus montela. The sequence goes on along the minus strand of JAGSMR010000079.1, from coordinate 9,926 downwards.
CACCTCTGTCTACCCCAGAAAGGAAACCTGCGTTAATCATATTAGAGGTTAATCATTTTGTGAAGTAAGGCCAATATGCTAAGGCCGTAAGCGAGATGAGTAAACTTACAATTATGGATGAGCCTTAGACTTTAGACTTACTTAAGAGGTGACTCAAAATCAAAATCTTTATCATCATAATTATATAAATGGCTGGTTTCCAAAGCCATTATTTTTGATTCTACCACCATTTGGTAATAAGAATCTTCGGAAGAAATAAGCGAAAGAAAATATTTTGTAATTTTTATAACAGTACACAACAACAAAACTTTATGAAGGTAGTACAAAAAGTCGAGGTGATGATGGTGGATGATGGTCGACAGATGGAGAGCTAGGCATCTCAGAAAATTAATCAGATCATAATTAACAGAAACAGAGCGGTGACGGGCAGCAGCGTTTAAGGTGTCCAGCCCTTCGATCTTCAACTCTTGCAAGCCTACCAAAGGCAAGGCCTGACATTACCAGGCCGTTAATAATGTTTGTGTGAAATGTTTATATCCTCTTAAAAAGATCGGCCAAAAGAAGATACCTATGGAGTTGCTTTCGCCTGTTTTTTCTTAGAAGAACCTCAGCAGGAACGGAGGTAATTTAAAAATAAAATAAATATAAATAAATAAATAAATAAATATCTTCACGCCATTCCCAATACAGGGGTAGACAGAGGTCTAGTCTAGACAATTAAGTCCCTTTGACCCACCTTCCACCGAAGATATTTTCTGGACAACATGACAGGTGGTGAGCCCGTCGCCGCCTTTTATGTCCAAGCCAGCGACATTAATTCCTACATAAGTTTTTGAAAAACTCATTGGTACGAGCCGGCCACCTGGGGATCGAACTCGGGTTTCTTGACTCGAAATTCCGATCACGCAACCACTCGGCCATCGTGACTTTAAACCAGTCGGCTAATTAAAAAAAAATATTATCGATAAATAAATTCAAATTCTTCTTAATATGAAAATAAGTGTTTTGATTTACATCCAATCGCCTAATAAAACACGTATGTAAAATGTAAATGTATCTGTAAAAAAAGCTAAGTGGGTTTATTAATATTTTATATTTGCTCGCTTCCATGTTTCTTGTGGCTGACATTGCCAAGATGTTAAGCTTGTATTTATTTTAAATCTGACAAAATTCTTTCTTATGTGAGTTCAATGTTTCGGGACTTACATTTCTTCTATGATAACTTTTTACTTATATGCTTTTGCGTTGATTTATGAGATAAATTTGTGATAATAAAAGTAACGATAGCCGTGAGGTTGGGTGAACAGAATTCTTGTCAAGGAGACCCGAGTTCGATCTCCAGGTGGACTCATATCAAACAGTTTTAAAAAAAATTATGTATGCTTTATGTCGTTGGATTAGACATAAAGACGGCAATAGGATCATCATTTGTCACGTTGTCCCAGAAAATGTCTTCCTTGAAAGATAGGTCGAAAGACTATTGTCTAGACCTCTGTCTACCCCCAGTATCGGTAACGGCGTTAATCATATTAGAGGTTAATCATTTTGTGAAGTAAGGCCAATATGCTAAGGCCGTAAGCGAGATGAGTAAACTTACAATTATGGATGAGCCTTAGACTTTAGACTTACTTAAGAGGTGACTCAAAATCAAAATCTTTATCATCATAATTATATAAATGGCTGGTTTCCAAAGCCATTATTTTTGATTCTACCACCATTTGGTAATAAGAATCTTCGGAAGAAATAAGCGAAAGAAAATATTTTGTAATTTTTATAACAGTACACAACAACAAAACTTTATGAAGGTAGTACAAAAAGTCGAGGTGATGATGGTGGATGATGGTCGACAGATGGAGAGCTAGGCATCTCAGAAAATTAATCAGATCATAATTAACAGAAACAGAGCGGTGACGGGCAGCAGCGTTTAAGGTGTCCAGCCCTTCGATCTTCAACTCTTGCAAGCCTACCAAAGGCAAGGCCTGGACATTACCAGGCCGTTAATAATGTTTGTGTGAAATGTTTATATCCTCTTAAAAAAGATCGGCCAAAAGAAGATACCTATGGAGTTGCTTTCGCCTGTTTTTTCTTAGAAGAACCTCAGCAGGAACGGAGGTAATTTAAAAATAAAATAAATATAAATAAATAAATAAATATCTTCACGCAATTCCCAATACAGGGGTAGACAGAGGTCTAGTCTAGACAATTAAGTCCCTTTGACCCACCTTCCACCGAAGATATTTTCTGGACAACATGACAGGTGGTGAGCCCGTCGCCGCCTTTTATGTCCAAGCCAGCGACATTAATTCGTACATAAGTTTTTAGAAAAACCCATTGGTACGGCCACTTGAGGATTGAACTCGGGTCTCTTGACTCGAAATTCCGATCACGCAACCACTCGGCTATCGTGACTTTAAACCAGTCGGCTAATTAAAAAAAAATATTATCGATAAATAAATTCAAATTCTTATTAATATGAAAATAAGTGTTTTGATTTACATCCAATCGCCTAATTAAACACGTATGTAAAATGTAAATGTATCTGTAAAAAAAGCTAAGTGGGTTTATTAATATTTTATATTTGCTCGCTTCCATGTTTCTTGTGGCTGACATTGCCAAGATGTTAAGCTTGTATTTATTTTAAATCTGACAAAATTCTTTCTTATGTGAGTTCAATGTTTCGGGATTTACATTTCTCCTATGATAACTTTTTACTTATATGCTTTTGCGTTGATTTATGAGATAAATTTGTGATAATAAAAGTAACGATAGCCGTGAGGTTGGGTGAACAGAATTCTTGTCAAGGAGACCCGAGTTCGATCTCCAGGTGGACTCATATCAAACAGTTTTAAAAAAAATTATGTATGCTTTATGTCGTTGGATTAGACATAAAGACGGCAATAGGATCATCATTTGTCACGTTGTCCCAGAAAATGTCTTCCTTGAAAGATAGGTCGAAAGACTATTGTCTAGACCTCTGTCTACCCCCAGCATCGGTAACGGCGTTAATCATATTAGAGGTTAATCATTTTGTGAAGTAAGGCCGTCGTAAAGATATTCATTTATTTATTTGTTTTAAGCTTATATTAATGAGACAAGCTTTTCAGAGTCAATAACCTAAACGATTTTGGAGTGAAGCTCGAAACATGACGTCTCGAGCTTGACGCCGCCATTCGACTATTATGGTAAACCGCTTCAGATGCAATATTGCAGCTTATTTTGAGTGATTAAATAGTTATGTTATTTAGAATTGCTGTAATTCGTTTAAAAATGTTTAAAAAAAATTACAAATAAAAAACATTGTTGCCCTATTTATATGGAATGCCAGTAATATACGTATACCTACAAATATATTTTACCCAAAAAAACAGTTTATCATACTAACAATGCCGGCGTAAGTTTGATTAAAGATCTACTAGTATTTGTCATACATACTTACTTAACGATCCTTAAGTTCCCTGTAGGACATGGGCATCTCCCATTTACAATACAAAAATTGTAACGTTAAACAAACTAAACAAACTAATTGGTGATCGCAATACAGCCACATTGTGTCTTAGACGGTTAGAGGGTCCACATAATTAAGACTTTTCGACCTACCATTCACCGAAGACATTTTTCGGGAAATTGTGACAGGTGGTGATCCTCTCGCCGTCTTTATATCCAAGCCATCGATATAAATCGTTCACAAGTTATAAAAAGCTCATCAACAGGAGTCTACCACCTGGTGACTGAACTCGGGTCACTCTCGAATTCCGAACCCAACCACTCGGCTGTCAACAGTTACAATCAGTTATATGAATATTCAAGGCAACATAATAAAACAAGAAAATTACAAAGAATACTCACGCATTAAGGAATCTTTATAGCCCTAAGGTAAGAAAGTACTTTGTTCTTACGAATAAGCAACGAGGTAAAGTTCTTTATGACCGAAAGTTACAACGCTCTTAATTTCAAGCCACAACAGACAAATAGTTGAATGAGTGGAATTAAAATCAGGAGACCCGAGTTCGGTCACGAGAATTATGGGCTCGTACCAATAAAACCCATGAGACTATACAATTTGTATCGTCGGCTTAGACACTAAGACAGCTTCAGGCACTTACGTTATTCCTAATAAATTGTGGTGTAGGTGGAACAGAATTAAATTGCCTATTTTTTATCTTTACACAATTTCCTATACTGGGGTAGACAGAGGTCAAGACAACGAGGTCCTTTAGAACCATTTTTCACCTAAGCTATTTGGAACAATCCTACCGATAGTGAGCTTGTCGGTTGTACCGGTTGTCGTACCAGCCGTCGTAGCGTCCAAGTTAAATTAATCAATCAAGCATGCCAATGTCACGATAGCCAAGAGGTTGGGTGGTTGGAATTACGAGTCGTGAGATCCGAGTTCGATCCCCAGGTGGCAGGCTCGTACCAAAGGGTTTTTCAAAAATTTCTCACCACCTGTCACGTTGTCCCGAAAATATTTTCGGTGGAAGATGGGTCAAAAGACTTGACTTTATTGTAGACTAGACCTCTGTCTACCCCTGTATTGGGAATTGCTTGAAGATATTTATTTATTTATGGATGCCTCAATTTTAGAAAAGTGATAAATATAATTAATAAAAAATAAATAATAAATAATGAAATATAAAAAATCAATAAAGATAGTAAAATTGATACAAATACCATGGTAATATAGCAGTAAGTAGTAAGTAGTCATAATAGCAAAGTGGTTGAGTGATTGGAACTTGAGTCGAGAAACCCGACTTCGATCCCCAGGGTGTTAGGCTCGAATCAAGGAATTTTTTTCACAATATAAACCTGCCATCTGGGGATCTAACCCGGGTCTCTTGACCCGAATTCTTTTCACCCAACCACTCGACTATCGCACGAAACATATTGAATATCATTCATTTACAAAACATTGTGCAATGTACATATCAAACACTATGACTCACCGATAATTATTTCGCAATATTGTGCTATGATATATTTCGGTGGTGGGATCTTCGGTTGACAGGTGGGTAGAAGGGACTTAATTGTCTAGATTAGACCTTTGTCTACCCCTGTATTGGGAATTGCGTGAAGATATTTATTTATTTTATTTTATAATCAATCATTAATATTACATAAAATATAGCCATACATTCTGCATGCAAAAGTTAAATTACAGTATAAAAAGTTTTTTTTAATACTTTTCGATATTAAAATTAAAATTTATAAACTTTTTTAAAACATAATATTTGGTTGAAAATGAAAGTTTAATAATTTTTAATAATAACAATAAAATAATTGTCAATAATACTAATAATCATTTAACAAATGTCAAGAAATATCGATTATAATTTACAAATGCATATTACATAGGTATATTATCTGTAAGGAAATCGTCAATTGAATAATTACATTTCTTAGTTAGTAGTTTTTCAGCTTATTTTGAAGTAACCCGCAAGAAAACAGTCTCCAAGTTTGTGGTATTTTGTTCTATATATTTGGAGCCTTAAAGCATACACTTTTGGACATTCGGTACAATGTAATTACATACAAATACGTTTTACTTAGCTATATACATATATACGTACGTTTATTTTCATCACACTTTTATTTGCATTTTTAAACATTTATATTTGCACATAGCGGTATTCGAACCCTTAGATTTGAGGACTCTACCAGCTAGGCTAAGATATATTTAATTTAATCTAAACGTGAACGCGATACTGAATACAACAGACAGACTGAACTCATGCGGGAAGCGAGCAAAAAGGGCATTTTATTTGGAACAGGTCGACCGCACTTAATTGAAGAAGAACAATGTTACAATTCGACAAGCATTCAGCGATTGTAGATTTCATTAGCAGTAAAATTAGTTTTCTTTTGTGTTTAAGCTTGTAATTTGAAAGAAGAAAGAAAGAAAGAAATATTTATTTCGGTACATAAAACAACATCTTCAATTACAGACAAACGTATTACTTAAGACTAAGCAAATATGACGCTGCATTATGACACGAAAAAAGGCGCGCACTCAGCATATGGCGTGGAAAACCACAGCCGCTGATTTTCAGTGTGGCCTATTCCATTATTTCCGAGTAGTTCGGTCTAGTAGGACGAGCCAGTTAAATATCAATATTAATAAAAATATTATTATATATCATATAAATTTATTAAGCAATTAGACTGATTATTACAAAATTGCCTTTAACATTTACAGTAAATAAATGTCTTTTCCCGTGTCATACATAACCTCAAACATGTGTAATTAGACAATTGACAAATCTTACACTGAACATATCTGAAATGCTGATAATTAATAAATAATATTATTAAAGTAGACGTAACAGTAGCACAAAATCAATTTAGATATAAACTTATACTTTTGTTGCACTCATGTATGTTTTTGGAATTTTAAGCTTTAATATTTTGATTTGTGTATCTATTTAAAAGAAAAACACTTATGTAAACCATTAGGTAAGGTGGATTTATAATATTTCATTTGTGAGTAGAATTTTAATACAAGGAATTTATAAAATTGAAGTTTATATAAATTTATTAAGCAATTAGACTGATTATTACAAAATTGCCTTTAACATTTACAGTAAATAAATGTCTCAAAAGAAAAACACTTATGTAAACCATTAGGTAAGGTGGATTTATAATATTTCATTTGTGAGTAGAATTTTAATACAAGGAATTTATAAAATTTAAGTTTATATAAATTTATTGTGTAGTCAAAGTCAAATATAAATGGCTAACTGCAATATGCTTTATTAAGTAAATCATATTACGTAGGTTACATAAGACTAACGCAGGTAATAGCATGTAGGCATACCTGCATAAAATGCTTAATGTTACTAACTCAATATTTATTCCAAATTTTTGTAAAACGAAAAAGAAGTGATTTATAAAAGTTTTGTTTATGAAAATATGTTTGTAATCTAACTCTGAATGAATACTAAAAATCTGTGAATTTGTATCGCATCTAGCATAGATGCGCCCATCTCGTGTCCATATATATTTCCAGCCTTTGCACCGTCCCTGTTCATGAGACTTGAGAAAAAGTTGCCTGTTGAAAAAGGTTAGTCGTTCATTAATATAGACGCGGTCAGGTTCAGCTAGTTTGACCATCCCAGTACCAATCGCCGCACGACTAGCCCGAGCGGCGCGGTCACGGAGCGTTTTACGCGCTAGACGGACGACAAGGGGTTGCGGACGGGTGGTGGCACTTGTGCCACCGTCACTGCGGCGTTTGCCTCTCCGCTATGGAAAGATAATTTCTCGCTCGTCAAGAGATACGCCGCGGTTCTCGCTGTTGTTTTCATCAAGACCTACGATTTCCAGATCAGATAAAAGCATTTCTTGCTCACAATTATTAAGATTGCTCTGAATTCTCGATATCTAGTCAACACCAGTACCAGTAGAAATTCTGGTTTCCGTATTGGTCAGGCGCGTTATAAAATTACTCACTTTTCCCTCTACTATATTTAGACGGTTATTAAAATCTTGAACAGTGGAGTTAAGCTTTAACACCTCTTGCCTGAGATTTGCCATTTCATGTCTATAGCTTGACAATTCTTGGATTATAGTTGCTAATTGTGTGCTTAATAACTTCATTTCTTGTGCGACATTTACGTCACTCGTCTTCGTAGGCAAATCTTGAAGAACATCACCAAATTCTGCATCGACACTCCCCGAGCTACTCGACTGTGGAGTTGAGTTTTTGTTTATTGTTTCATGTTAAATACTAAAAAACTTATAAACTACTAAATTAAAATAACAGCTTATATTGTAATAGAGCTTTAATTATTATAGAATTCGAAATAGATAGCCAACTTAGGAGTGACCCCTGCATTCGAACCTGAGGGTTGCGGGTTCAAATCCAGATAGAGGCGAATATTTGTATGATGAATATGTTTGTTTGTAATCGAGTTATGGAGGTTTATATCTATTTATAAATGTAACTCTTTGTAAATGTATATGTATGTTTGTAAATATATTGATCTGTTAGCTCGGATATTAAGATGGCGATGGGCTTACCACCTGTCACGTCCTCCTTGTTTCAGTAAACAGTGAGTCGAGAGGACTTCATTGTCTGCCCCTTCGGCCTGGGGAAATTTCGTGAAGATACAAAAAAATCTAGAATTGTATAAGCTGTTGTTATGACTACTGCGATTTATTCGTGTCAAAATAAGCTCTATAAACAAGTCGGAACTTCGTGGCAGAGTATTGATTCAGTTAGAAGTATACGGCGTTACGCTGCTCGAATATGTAATGTTACTAACTATCGTTTGGTACAAGTGTTGACTTTTCTTTCGGTCTACAACTGTTACATTAGTTATTTTTTTTGTATATGTGTGTTTGTGAAAAACAAATCTGATATAATCATGTGACATTACAGCCGAATGTTGTTTATTAAATAGATAGCAATTGTGTAATTTTGAAGTAAGTATATCCCACCCCTTTCTTCCCATGGGTGTAGTAACCGGCTTTTAATGGTTTAGTGTAGTGTAGTAGTAGTATTAGTAGATTAGTGGCAATTGTTGTAAACCTCCCTTACAACAGAGCCCTATTTTCTACAATGGACTGTCTAGGATTTTATGTATGAACGTATTTATAAACATTTTTTACTTCTTATCCGTACAGACAAGTAAAATAGAGAAAATTATGTATTATATTATTTATTAACATACATTCCTTTTCATCAAATTTATTCCTTTGATCTCAAAGTAAGCAGCTTGAGCACTTGTAATGTGGAATAATAAACAACAAAAGTACCACAAACATTCTCCCTATTCTAAAGTTCTAGAGCAGAGAAAATAGAGATAAAAATGTTTTCTACATTAACCCGAACGGAAATCGAGTCCGGGACCTCATGGCTGGCGACATCGTGAATTCTAGTATCTATTCATCCATAGAGGTCGTAAAATTTTCAAAAATTGAAAGTTAAGTCATTAAAATTTTATGAAAACAACATTTACTAAATAAATAAAACGGCTAAACGTCTAAATAATCCATGTAGTACCTGGCCCTTCATAAGGGTGAGAGGGATAAGTTGTGTTGAAAATTTAAAGTATTTTTGATTTAATGCTTGCTTACTTGTGTGTCATTGAGATTTTATTTGTATAAACACTTCCGAAGATGACACACAAATGATAATTTGTTAGCTAAAATTACATAAATGGCCTCTCACATGAAAGCTAGTTCGATAAGAACGAGATCAGAGGCAGCTGAAACGGGCAGGTCACGCAAATGTGAGTCTTTGAAAGAAAATATATATTTGTACCATTTTCCGTAGAGACGATCGGTCCATAGAATATTTGCGCGATACTGAATATAAGGTATATTCAGTACTTAAAACTAATAAAATTATTAAACACACGCGTGTTTCCAGAATTGGAGTAAACTTAGATCTAGAAAACTAAGTTCTTTCGACCAAAATTTCACCTAAGATTCTTTTGAACAACGTAAAGCGAAGGGTACAATAATATGTACGTAGAATTTTAATCGTTGGTCTCTTTACTATACCCTTATTTATTTATAAATTAAAATTATTTACTGAAACTACATTATATTTTTATTAACGTAACTGATTCGATATTACTATGTAAGTAGAATGTTAATGAATTATAGTAGTGGTGACGGTAGTGTTTAACAATATATTTGCAAGCCAAGATCACTACCAGTTGGCTATCAGCAAATAGAAAGATAAATGGAAAGTCGAATCATCAAGTTTAATTTTTTCATACAATCAGGACAACATAAACCAAGTGCATACGATGATTAAAAATTTAAGCGAGGGCTTAAAATATGTTGTTAAGATGTTAAGGAAATTTAAAAGAGAACCGGAATAAGTAAGACGATCGAGTTTCCAGGATACGGCATCCTGAGGGAACTGAATTGATAATTTTTGGAGAACAATCTAATTTTTCGTACAGTTCAAAACGCCA